>JAJHSJ010001689.1:0-50000 GCA_021015155.1 Magnolia officinalis
ACTCGAGGCCGGTGTGAAATGCGCATTAATCAACCCCTGGTGAGGAATCTCGAAATGAGACCTCCCCCGTGGCCCCAAATCACATGGTCACCCACCTCAAGTGTGCCCCTGCATCCCACAGGCGACCCCACTCGAGCCCAGTGTGAAAATGCCCCTGCATTACTTACTAATTTCTTTCCAAAAATCAGACCTCCCACTATGCAAGGCAAGCTCAAGAACCAACCTCCCATACTTACTAGAAAAGATTTCTTCCCATAGAGCCTCTAATTGTCCTTGCTACTTCACATTTATTCAATAGGATGCCCTTCTTGTCTTCCGAATGGGTACCTCTCCATTCCAAATCCTTGAGCCAAAGATTCCAAAATTTCCTATGCCACCAAAACTTTCATTTTATGTTTTCGTTTTTTTTTTTTTCCATATTCTAGGCCCTCATATGGAGATAAATTGGATGCTAAAGCCACAACATAAAAGATATGTTAGTCCGAATAGACTTAACACTCTTCATTTTATATTGAGCAGGTCTACAAGATAACACAGGACCACACAAAAAACCACACACACTGACATACATATATCTCTCTGCAGAATGTGAGTTGATGCGACTTCAAACTCCATTATTTGAGTTGGAAGTTGATGTCAGGCTTCTCATGAGCTTTGTTGCAATAATCAAGAGGTTATATAGAAATGTGTAACCAAGCATATAGAGATAAGAGGTGTTATAAATGCTCAAGCCATGACATGTACAATATACTTGGGCTGTTAGTTTCAGCAACTTAGACCTATGATGTGGTGATTCTAGCCATTGAATATTTGGACTTCTTTCAGTTGAGGTCGTGCTTTCTTCCTCAGTCTATTTTGTGGGTAGTAATCGAAGGGTTAGGATTTTCCCATCTAGGATATTTTGGTACACATGCCATCGGCAGCAAGCCCTAGGCCCCTAGTACAACAATTTGAACATTGAAGCATGGACACCACTATCACAAACTGAAAACCCACGCATAACGTAGATACCATTGCGTTGAGCATTGTATAAAATCAAATCATGAAAGCCCATCAATCCATTGAAGACAATGTGATGGCATGAGAGGTAAGTTATCCACACCTCAGAAGGACTAGACCATTGATTATTCTTATTACAAATGTCAGAAGAGATAGGCTTCAGATGATTCTTCACAAGCTGTGCATGACTAATATTTGTGCTCTAGCATAAGGTGGGTGTTAAGAGATGAGAGAGAATTTATTAAGAAATGATGAGTGAACTCAAGCTAGTAGACTTTTAAGGCACTAGCCTCTCACAAAAGGCACAGTTGCTAATACAAGCAAGTACAATTGCAAGAAGCACATGACAAGATGTGGTCCCCAAAGACATGAACTGTGGGTCCAAGGGTCCATTCATAGACCCCACATGTACCATACACATACCTTAAGTCCAAAAAATATGGCTGATTTGCAGTCTTTTATAGATGCTGTGTCTCAAAATACCACCCCAATATGATCGCCACCAGATGTGTACAAGAAAATGAATGGTTAAGAGGTACTGACCAGAAGTGCAAATTCAATGTACACAAGTGGCCCATCTGATGATCGATTTCACCTATTTTTAGACAAGGAATCCAGCTGGTGGGATCCACCTAATGAGTAGCTTGGATCTTGAACATGTCTTCTACGTTGCCACATATCAGGGGTGAGTACCCGAAAAAGAGCACACTCGAGTTCACTTAGCATAACTCTAGATCATTTCTGGTGATGTCATCATTGGAAGAGCAGTTTCAGTGAGGAAATTTTTTTATCTAGAAAAAATTTAGGACCCAAGGAGCATTTTTCCATTAATCCGCAGAAACAAACAGAAATCCAAGACACATTACATCAAATATGAGAACGCATGGAGAAACCCAGCATTGTTCTGACATCAAAGGAAAAAAGTTAGCATGCACCTCATGCGCATAACTAGTATGCAGCTCCCTCCTCATAGTAGATGTGGCAAACACGTGAAGCCACCAGAACCATTGATCGGTGGTCAACCATGTAATGTAAGCCAAAAATCACAAGGATGGAACAATTCCAACAATCTAGAAGTTGTAAGTTCTGCCAGTTGAATGTGGACCGCTGCTCTGACCACTCTTTTTGCAGTCCAGTGACTGGATGGGTGCCACAGTCGAATCCCCTTGGTGATTGGGATATACTATATAGCCTGTCTACAAGGTGGCCAACCACATAACCAGTCCCCATCAGTGCCCGTTTGCCACAAGTAATTACCATGAGGGAGCTGCATGGAACTTCTATGTCAAGATTTGCATGATAGCATTTCCAAGAAGAAGAAGAAAAAGAAGAGAGTCCAGCTTATCAGCAAATGTACAATTTTCTGATGCACAAGATCGCATACATGTAGGGCCCTGGTCTGGTGATCCAAACCAATTATCTTTTTTAATGCCCCCATGGACAGTAAAACCCACCAAATAAATGATTTGGATCACTGAAACGTGTCCCCACATGTACGGAATCCTAATCCTGTGCATCACCAAATGCATGCATGCATGCTGATGAGGAGGAACCTACAATTCCTCTATAGAGAAAGCCAAGAAGGTGAACGCATGTATGTATGCATGAATGCCTGTATGTACCTCTTCTAACATGCCTGAGAACTCAGCTGCAAACTTCTTCCCGACAATGAGCTTGGCTCTCATACCTGATGGGATTGCAATCTTTCACCCATAATAAAATATGAAGAGCCTTGCACATGAAGATGAAAGTCCTTTACACGTTGTGATGATCCCTGCCATGTTGGCGAGTGAGTAGCGTCAATGTGAGACTCTGTAATGGCTGGTTCCAAGAGCCCGTGCAAACGAGAAAGGTCGACATCTAGAAGGCTAGCCAATTATAGAACTTCCGCCAATATAGCATTTAAAAGCCAGTCCCAAATTTCTAGGAGAAAGGCTAAGATGGTGATGGTATTGGTATCTCTACAAGAAACTTGCAACATAGACAGGAGCACTTGATCTTGACTGGAATAACAAAGTTTTCAATTACTTTGCAAAGAGTAATATTACATAAAGACAGAGGAGGGACAAATAATTGTGTATCATTTCATAAATCTCTCACCCACATTAGGCCATGATTATCAAATTACAATTTTTTATAAAGCGAAAGACTGGTGGTGGGTTTTACTTTTCTCGAATTGCTCTAATAATATGATATTGGTCTTCTAACAAAATTGCTGACCAGTGTATTCCATGTGAGAGCATTGGGTGTGATTCCATCATTGACTCCTCTATTTAGAAGCAAGATGGCATCATCAAGCATGCCTGCCTTGCAATGCCAACTAATGAGTGTGTTATAAGTGATGGTATCTGGAACAACTCCCTCAGCTCGGAGCCTGTCGAAGAGGTTCAGAGCCTCCTGAATCTGCCCCGCCTTGCATAGGCCGTTTATGAGGCTATTATACGTGACTATGTCCGGCATCAATCCTCGATGTAGCATCTCTTTCAGAAGTTCAAGCGCTGAGTGTATTTTACCCATTCTGCAGAGACCGTTAATCAAGATGTTGTAAGAAATGTTATTGGGAGCGATACCCTTCCTTACCATCTCCTCGAGCAGGCCCAAAGCTTTCTCCACAGATCCATCTTTGCATAGAGCCTTTATAAATCCATTGTAAGTGATGAGATCAAGGGCACAACCTCGAAATACCATTTCGTTCACAAGTTCCATACCCTCTTGCAACGCCCCCTTCCTCAGAAAGGCGTGAATCAACGTATTGTAAGTCACATTGTTCGCAACCACGCCATCCAATAACAAGTCCTGATAAACCTTGACCGCTTCCTCTAGTCGATCATCCTTGCAAAGGCCATGGATTAGAGAATTGAATGTGAATATATCGGGCTTGCAACCTTCATTTTTCATCTTACCAAACACTTCCATGGCATCGTCAAGCTTACTATCCTTGCATAGAGCAGATATGAGACAATTGTATCCCACCACGTTTAATTGGAAACCCCTTGCCGATATTTCCTCTAAAATTTCATTAGCCTCCATCAATCGACCTTCCTTACAGAACCCATCAACCAAGAGCGTGTAAGTGATGATATTTGGTGAGCAACCCTTCATTGACATCTCATCCAGTAATTCCCTGGCCGGTCCCAAGCGGCCTGCCTTGCAGAGGCCATGGATTATTATGTTGTACGTGAAAACATCAGGATTGCAGCCACTAGGCACCATGCTCTCGTACAAAACAGATCTAGCATCATTGAACCTTCCTTTTGTCAAATACCCATTGACCAGCGTATTAAACAAGACCACATTCGGATTGGGCACTTTATCTAAAAGCGCTCTCGCTTCATCTTCTCGACCATTTTTACAAAGCCCATGCATCAAAACCCCGTAAGTCACGGCATTAGGCGTACAACCACGGAGAAGCATTCGATCGACCAACTTCGACGCGTCATATATCCGACCGAGCTTGCATAGACCATGAACAACATCATTAAATGTATCAGCATCGGGTGAGCAACCCATCAGAATCATCTCTTCCAAAAGCTTCAATGCCTCCTTCACTCTACCATCCTTGCAAAGAGCATGTATCAGAGTCTGATAAATAACCGAATTGGCCACACACCTGTGCTTTGTCATCTCCCTCAAGAGCGAACATGCAGAATCCACCTCCTTCAGGGAACAAAAGGCCTTCATGACGATGGAGAAAGTGAGTACAGTCGGAGAAATGCCCTTATTCAACATCCTGAAAAACACAGTTGGCGCTATCTTGTGACAGTTCTCCGAAACCAAGATATCCAAAACAACATTATACGACCTGAACGTCGGTTCGCAGTTGAAACCATCCATCATTTCATCGAGCAGCCGAGCTGCACAACCCGGCAAACCAGCTCTCCCGTACCACTTCATGATCAAGATAAACAAAGGCTCTTTGAAGACAATCCCTTCTTCTTTCATCCGACCCAATAATCCATCTATAGCCTTGAACTCCCTGGCCCCACCTAGCCTATCGATGAGAATGTAATAAACATCGAACGTATGGGAATAGCCCTTTTGGAAACCAGCCCAATCAAAAATCTCCATCGAGGTTGATACATCGAGAGGGAGTTCAAGTAAACTACACAGCTGTTGGGGCGTAATCCGATTAAGCGATTTTCTAAGCTCTTCAAGATCAAAGGGTCTGAGTATCTTCTCCCATTCATTGCCGGAATCCGATCCATCTCCATCTAAATTACTACTCACCAACGACCGAACCAATAAGCAGTGATTTTTATAGAAAGATGGTATCTTTTTCCCATAAAAAGTAGCAAATTTGTATCTTTTTATCATAACTCTTGGTGTAGTTAACAGGGATTTCAGAAACCGAGCATCCAAAGGTAAAAGAGCCCTATCCCATTTCCAAAATGTCCTGTTTTCTCTGATTTTCGTCCACAGCTGCAATTTCTCTGTCTTTTGGTATAAAATAAATTGCAATTTTCTTTTATGTTCTTTTCCGAAACTCCGTCATAGAATAACAGAAATTTCAGAAACTATCTGAGAAGCAAGCAAAAAAAAATTTGCAACCCATTTCCAAAACCACCATGTTTCTTCTGATTTTAGTCATTTGGATTCCACTCAGCTGCAATTCTATGGTTCTCTTTTTTTTTTCCTTTTGGCCAATATAAGTTGAAAATCCAGTAATGTTACAATAATCCTACATAGAACGAACAAAAAATTCAAGAAAATTATTAAGGAAAGAGCTTTATAGCACCTGAGACTGAGAAGAAAAATCCCTTTTTTCTCTCTGATATTTGAACTATGTGTATTTCCTTGCTTTACAATAATTTATATAAAATAAAAAATAAAAATAAAAAGTGTGTACTCATCTTCAATTTTCATATTGAAGAACCCATTTTTTAATTATAGAAATCAGATATTTCTGAAATCTTCCGAGCAGAACAGAAATTTCAGAAAATTGCTTAAATGCAAGACGTTTGAATCATCTCAAAACCAAAGCAACATGACCCATTTTCAAAAATCCCTTCTTTTCTCATATTTTATCTATTTGGGTTTCTCTTACCTGAGAATTTCACAGTTTCTCTCAAGTAGTACAAGTTGACCAAAAATCTACAGAAGAGCTTTCAATAATCTAATCATCAAAAGCAACATAACCCATTTTCGAAAACCCCCTCCTTTCTCTGATTTTAACAACTTGGGTTTCTCTCATCTGAGAATTTCAGAGATTTTTTTACAATGCGAGTTGAAAATAAAAAATCCAATTTTTATCATACAGATCGGATAGTTTCGAGAGGGAAAAAAAAAAATCCACCAGTAAGAGCGTCGAATCATCTAATGACCAAAAGCAACCCAACCCATTTTCAAAAATCCCTTATTTTCTATGATTTTGGTGTAGTCAGTTTCTTCAGCTGAAGATTTTTGGGTTTTGATTTCAAGAAAAGATGATTGCTGATTGTGGAAGTTCTAGGAATGAATGTAAAGAGAGAAAACGAGAGAGAAGAAACACAAGGGAAAGGAGTTCACCTGCTTTGATTTGAAGAAAGGGATTCTGATGAGAGAGAGAGAGAGAGAGAGAGAGAGAGAGACGAAATCAACGGGCGTGCCTACAACTAAACAAGCACCACATGTGTGAGCTCAGATCAGCTCAGATCAACCACGTCCATCAGGTGCGCCGCCACATTTTCATCATGGCCTACAAAATCCAATCCAATCCAACATTTATGTGGGCCGCACCAGAAGGAGCGGTGTAAATGGACGAGATTTTCCTGTGCCCCCTATCTCTTCGGAAAAGGATCTTGGATTCTTGATATTGGATTCTGGTATCTTTCAATCTGAAAAGTTTCGAAGCATGCTCCATCTATGGTTGAACGCAACAGATGAATGGTCTGGATTACCAGAACATGGGACCCACTTGTCAGAACTGAGAAGCCGTGTATGCTGTGGAATGAAGCGGGCACAGGGCTCAGTAATCCGGACCATTGCTTGCTCTGTTGAGTCCCAACAACGTAAATGGACCCGAATTTCAGCCCGTGCGGACGGACGCGGATTTCCTGCTAAGTTCCTGTGATGGAAACTTACGTGGGTCCCACCGTGATGTTTTTAAGAAATCAACCCCGTCCATCCTCTTTTTGAGCTCATTTTAGGGCATGGAGCAAAAAATGAGCAGGATCCATACTCAAGCGGGCCGAAAACGTGTGGATTAAACGTCCACGGTTGAAATATTCGTGGGGCAACAGAAGTTTTGAATCAGTATAATATTTGTATTTTCAGTTCATCCCAGTAGGAATGACTTTATGAACGGTATGGATGGCATGAAAACATCACTGTCGACCCAGGGTGGTTTCAACGGTGGGAGTTTCCCTACCCACCTTTTCCTTTAGTGCGGTCTACTTGAGTCTTGGATCTGTTGACTTTTGATCTAAAGTCTTAAAATGAGCTCACAAAACGGATGGACGGGGTAGATTTCTAACAAACATCACGGTGGGCCCACCTATGTTTCCACGCGGGAACTTGGCTTTGGCAGGAAATCCGCGTGCCGTGCGAACTCGGATTCGGTAGTGACGATTGGTGCTGGAAAATGTCCGTGGGCCCCACTATTATCTATATGTTTTATCCACGCCGTCCATTCATTTTGTCAGCTCATTTTAAGACATGAGCCGAAAAAATGAGACATATCTAAATCTCAGGTGGAACACCACAGGAAATAATGGTGATTGAATTCCCACCGTTAAAAACTTATTGGGGAACACAAAATTTGGATCAATATCTCTCTGTGTGACGTAATCAACAGTTTGGATGGCAAATAAACATTACAGCATGCCTTTTCGCCTGGTGTGGTCCACCTTGAGATTTGGCTTGATCCCAAAAATGAGATCATTTTATGTGTTTCATCCTTCCGTTCATCCATTTTTACAGATCATTTTATGGCTTGATCCCAAAAATGAGAGGTATATAAATCTCAGGTGGACCACACCACATGAAAATAATAGTGATTGGATATCCATCATTAAAATCCTCTTAAGGCCCGCTGTACTGTTTATTTGACATCCAATAGGTTGATTAGGTCATGCAGTCCCAGACGAAGGGGAAAAAACAAAAATCAGCTTGATCCAAAATTTATGGCCCCAAAATGTTTTTTAATGGTCGACGCTCATTCAACACTGTTTCCTTTCATGTAGTCCACTTAAGATTGGGATATACCTCATTTTTGGTCTTATACCGTAAAATGATCTCTAAAAATAGATGAACGGAATGGATGAAACACATACATCATGGTGGTGCCCACGGAGCGCCAACCACCAGCCATTGGCTGGTGTCAGGGGGAGTAGCCAATCCGTTTCCGTTTGGGTGTTGGTGGGGTCACCATCCAGCCAACGCAGCAAAAGGCTCTCTTAGACATCCACTCCATCCATCTACTGCACCAGCTCCGGTTAGTACGAACTCAAAAGGTGTGGGCCACACCACCAGGAAAGGTAGGAATAGACATCCACCATGTCGTTTATATTGCCATCCAACACGTTGATAGGGTCAGTCCCATCTCTGGATGAAGGTAAAACATAAATATCAGCCTAACCGAAAACTTTAGTGGGCCAGTCTCCACTGCATATGAGGTGTGGCCCATCTGAGTTTTAGATCTGACTGACTGCAACTCTTGAATGAAGCAGATGTCACATACATCTGAACGCTTAATCCTATCCATCGATCTAAACTGCTCATCAGGTCTATCACATATTTCAATTGGTTACAATGCAAATACCATACCAATTAGACAAATACTAACCATTTGATCAACGGCCTCAAATGTAGACAGTTGAGATCTCGTACACAAAAAGTAAGGCCATTCAACAATTTGATTCATCTATTTTTTAGGGCTCATCATGGATCATGGATTGCTTATAATTCTCAAATATCCTTGGTGTGGGAATAAGGGATTCCAACCGAAAATAAGGCCAAATAAATGATAGATTGGATTAATCTCATCAGTGACATTTTTATTTTTATTTTTATTTTATTGCAAGGTAGTCCATAAATTGAATCATCTACTCAGTAACATTTTTGCATGGTAGTCCATGAAATGCGTAGCCAGTTCAAATCGATGAATTAGAACTAAAACTCGAGCAGAAACAGACTCGGCCGGGCAGCGATCACTTGAAAACCCATTTGAATAACAGCTCCGGGTTATTTGGATTGGTGGAAATCAAAAGTTAAAAGATGAAAATGAATCATTTTTTTTTTCTCATCTAGCAAGGCTGGTTTTCCTTTTTCTCTCAAAAATTCCTCCATGAGAGCCTGTTTGATTTAAAGGTAAACTAAGGAAATGCAAGGAGAAGAAAAATACATGACATGAGGAAGAAGAAGTGGATAAGGAAGAGGTAAGCTGACATTAGTAATAGGGAAAGGAAAGCAAATCCTTTGTACCTGTTTCTTTTATTAAAGACGGTGAAAGCAAATCCTTTGCACCTCTTTATTTATTAAAGAAAAGACTTTGAAAATATTTTTACTTTTGCATTGTAACTTTTTGAATTGCAATCAAAGGATACCATTTTTCCCTTCAAAATTGAAATTTAAAATATCATACATCAAAGATTTGACTTAAATTTTAAAAAAGTTATACTCAGCTATTTGTTTTACTACATACTAAAGAAAAGTTCTAGCAAAAATGTTTCTACTCTGCATTTGTAACTTTTTGAATTTCAATCCCATAAAAGGACACCCTTTTCCCCTCCAAAATTGCAATTTAAAATGTCAATCAAAGGTAAACTCAAAAAAAAAAAAAAAAATTTAAAAATTATATTCTTGTTGAGGGGAAAACTACTAAAACACGTTGTTTCAGCATCCACTGCATCCCAAATTAGTGCAAATGTCTTGTTGATGCAACATTTCCTTTTCACTCTCAAACCTCTGTGAGAGAAGGAAAAAAAACTCTTCCCTCTCCACCATTTTTCTCATGCCACGTTTTCCTTTCCTCGGTTACTTTTTTAATTTCAACCAATCAAAATAGAAGGGATACAGCTGCAAATCACATGCCCCGTCCCATAGGCCCTCCCAAAAAGATCTGCAGAGCCACAAGCAATGGCCCTGGTGATTAGCCAGCACCTCCCCACAGTGTAAAACTTGATTAATATCCTAAAAATGGGCACAATACATCCTATTCATGCCATGGCCAAGCCTACTCTTTCAATGCCATGTCTCCACCAAAGGCCAGCTAGATTGTGTTTTCCATGCATGAATAAATAGCACTAGCATTGTCATATATAACACATGCTTTCAAAATGGCAGAGCCAAAAGCCAGGACAAGTGCCATTGGCTTCGTTTCTCTCTATCTTCAGAAAAGGGAAGATGTGAGTTCATTCACATCTGATACAACTTGGGCGTAATCTGCCTTCAGTTTTTCTAGTTCTTCCTGGCCTAACTCCCCCTTGGTAGGTTTGGTTAGCACCAAAACACAGCAAGTAGGCCTCTTGGTGGCTCCTGCAGTAGCAAGATCCTGAATAACAGAAATTGGCAAAAGACGCATCAGCAAAGAGAATTTTCAACTAAACCAAATTGCATGGCGAAGAATGTGGAAGCCACACAGAGCTGCGATTATGACAATTATGGAAACAAGCACTCGCTCAAAAAAAAAAAAAAAAAAAACAACAACAACAACAACAGGAAAGCTACTGCAGCAAAATTCCCATTGCACAGGGATATGTGCAGATAAGACATGACGGTAACAAAGATTTTGATAAGAGAAATATGCACGTACTACTTTAGCATATAAAATAGGTCAAACATATCTTAAATACAAATTAGAAACATGAATGAAGCTTCTTTTTCCTTATTCTAGCACTGACAAAAAATGGCTCATATGGGTTCCCAGCTAGGCAACATTAAAAACCGTTGTGCCTTGTGCAAAACAATTAAGGGAACTTGGGAAGAGACTACAACTTACCTCCTTCGACGGAACGTATATGTATGGGATTTCAGCTTCTTCACACAAGATGGGTACATGCGTGATCACGTCGATTGGAGAAATGTTTCCAGCTATTACACACAATCTGCAGCCAAAAAATAAAAGCATCTCAACTGTACTCAAATAGCTATTTGAAGTGGACATACATGAAAATAGCCCAAAGACAGTACTGATGTTAGCAGTATTCAGCTAATGTGATTTGATACGACGAGATCTACAATAGATTCCTGTGGACCACTGTTAAGCATCCAATTCCCATCCATGAAGCAATGAGGGGGAAAAAAAAACACTGACATGATGTAGCACAGCTTGAAAGAATTGAACTGGGAGAAATCACTCACACCAACTAGGAGATAAAAACATGGAAGACTACACCATAAAATTGAAGATTTCTTCAATTGAAGGGAAAAACAAAAGGAACAAATGAAAAGAAAAGGATAAATATGTGGCAGAACAGCAGAACAAGAATACCAATGAGGCACACCAAAGGGATCTGGAGGCACCACACCACTGGATTCTTGAAGAATCACTCCTATGCTAGAAGACCATAAAAAGAAACTGAAAAGGACAACCTTTATTCATTTGAAATATCATGGCATATCCCAAAGAATTCATTCATATGGATTTTTATCACCAAGTTGATTTCTGCTTAAAATAAAAGCGAATACTTAAATCCTATTGGCCCAGCTATTAAACATGCCTAAATTGGGTCAACCTGTAATCAGAACTAACTGAATAAGGAACTAAAGAGGAAACGGCAAAATAATGCTAAAACACCACATATCAACCATATATGAGGGCTTGTTTATAACAAACTTGTGTGCATAACTGCATATGGGCCGCACAGTTTTGTAGAAAAGCCAAAATCTGTATATGGTTTGTATATATAAATGTTTTAAAGACCCCACAGTCAAGTGGTCCATTGGATGGGCCCTTGATATGATATGTGGGTCCCACAGTGCAATCAGAGCATTGATTTGCTTCAAGATCTATCATGGGACCTTCATCAGATGCAGATACTAAATCAATCGAATATCAACCCTTAGTGCTGTTCATCTTTTGCCAGGATTTTCAGGAAAGTCGTACTTGGACTATAGTTTTTGTCATTGACAGGAAGCTGGGTTGGTAAAGAAATTTATCTATTCTTAGAACAAGTAGATTTCTCGAGCTAAAAGATTTATCTAGAGTTTAGGCAAGGAGCTAACTATGAGGTCTGAGTCGAATCAGTAAACTTATAGGTTAAGCCATTTATAAAGATTTTCCATTGTTTTCTCAAAATATTATTGGACCTCTATTCATTACTCTTGTTTTGAGCCTACTCTAAAACCATATTGCTGGTTACTTGGATTGATGTGGCCCCCATATCCATGCCAAATTAACGTGTTTGCAAGTGTTTCGCATTAAATTTACCATTGCAGCTTTGCTACAGACCAATAAGATTGTGAAACCATAAATCACCATCCTATTTCTTAATTTTTATTTTATTTTTTATTTTTTTAAAGGAATCTACTTACACGAGGAAAACAGTGGGCACCATCATGGAGAGGAATTTGAGATCCAATCGCATGGATGCACTACTTTGTCATCAGAGTAACAAATCTCAGACTATAATTTCCATTTCTCTAATATCATACAGTACTTAGTATTATAATAATTAAATATAATAACTTACGATAGGATTCTTTTCTTTTGATATAATTCTTCATTTATCTATAGATCTGTAGATCTTAAAACGTGTTTAGAGTAAACAATGGTCACTGATGTATACAAAACAATCGATATGAATGATTAAAATAAAATAAAATCACTAAACAATGTCAAATTGCAGTGCTACCAATAGACAACACTGATCATGTAACATTCTGATGAAAAGAATATGGTGATAAAGGATGGCCATGAAGTCCATTTCACAAAGTTGTTGACCAACAATGTTATAAATGATAATCAAATCGATGATACTGACCCAATAATCATCACACACGCACGTGTGTGTGTGTGTGTATATTGAAATATGACAAAGACTTTATTAAAGCAAAAGAAAAAATGATGCAGGACATGAAATTCAAATATGATGTGCAAAAGAAAAAAGTATGAGTTTTCACAACTGATCCTAGCTATTCGATCGGTGGAAGGGTAAGTTCATGTTCAAGCCATTTTTGATTGAGCCAGGCTTAAATTGAGATCTTTCCAACACGTGGCCATATGTATGATAATTAATCACCCGACCCAAGGATATACCTATTTGTCCCTAACTAGGAACCGACTCGGGCTATAAGATACCACCGTGATGTATATGGGTTTTATCCACACCGTTCATCAATCTTGCTATATAATTTTAGATTATATGGCCCAAAAATGAAGCAGACAGTTGACGCCAGTTATTAAAACATATATGAGTTGCAATCAAATTTCTTCTTATTACAGTGCTCAAATAAAAATAAATAAATAAATAATCAAAATAAAAATCAAAAAGCAGTAGTTGTCACTTTGCACAATATCAAAGCTCATATTAAAAAAATAAAATAATAAAATAAAAATCAATCACGAGCTATCACTCTGCAACTAAATGGATCAATTGTATGCTATCACTCTGCAACCAAATGGATCAATCATACTGACCATTCCTAAAGCATCAATATCTTCCATATGACTGAACGTTGAAATCATTTTCGTGCCAATATCGATGGCATGTTCTTTGTTGTCAGTGAGAGATAACACTGTAGGACCGTATCCACTTTGGCTGAAGCCAAAGGATCCAGCGAGAATCGCGGCCTTTTTTACGTCTTTGTAACCGGGAATCCAACTCAATACCGATTGTTGGTTCGAAATCAAACGACTCATCATTTCTAAATCAGCATCTATTATAGAGGATTTAAGCAGACTTGAATGACATGTCAATAAGCGCATCCTTTTCCTTTTATAGGATCGTTTAATTCTGGAATTACTACAGCGAAAAAAAGATTTCCAGTCTCCCCTAATCGCTCCTTCGATACCTTAATCCACAACTTATATCTCTTCACCATTACAAAACTACCGAATGCAACAGCAGCTGCATGATCACCTTCCACGCCAAAATGCATGCATTTAAGATTTCCAAAGTTGACAAGCCTGATACAAACATTTGGTTCAACACGGTGAAGATGGCAACGGTAGTGGTTGCTTTGCAACCTAGTCCGACATTTATGGGAATACCTTTTTCTTAAAAAAATGGATATTCCGACCGAATTTGCATTCTGCTTCGTCATAAATGAAGATGTAGCGTCACGTGCAAAGTCTAAAGAAAGACCAACCTCATCTGCAAAGTTTAAAGTAAGAATCAAATTAAATTTATTATACTACTATTCAACCGAAATTTAAGTCAGCAATCATACCTTCAGATCTAAAAGCATGAGTTAAATCGAATTTTTTACTGTAATTCGATTCACTCTTCAACGAAATTGCGATCGACCCTAAACGATCTGATTCCCTCCTCAATGAAATTGTCATCAACCCTAAATGATCCGATTCCCTCATCAACGAAGTTGCAATCGACCTTGGAGGGCTTCGTGTGGATCAGCAGCTGCAACTGAGCGGTGGTCGCATGCCTCGACAACTCCAGGGATTGGCTTTGGACGTCTGTGTGTTCGTAGAGCCTCGACAGGCGGTCCTATAACACCTGCATCTTTGTGGATTACAAGACCATAAAGCATCACCAACGTGCCCTATAACACCTGCATCCTTCAAGCAATACGGAAACAAGACAACCTATATTCCATAGCAATATATGCAATGAAGATAAGCATATCTCCATTTCCATTTTTAGACAGGAACATTCTCTTATAAATAGCCCATCATGGCCCATTTCTCATTTGAACCTGTACCTACACAGTTGTGATTGGACCAACACCAATGGAAGGAATTTCCCCACTACTACCCCTTCTCCACGAATTCACTCTACTACTTTGTAGATTACAAGACCAGAAAGCATCACCAACGTGCCCTATAACACTTGCATCTTTCAAGCAATACGGAAACAAGACAACTTATATTTCATAGCAATATATGCAGTGAAGATAAGCATATCTCCATTTCCATTTTTAGACAGGAACCTTCTCTTATAAATATCCCATCATGGACCAACACCAATGGAAGAAATTTCCCCACTACTCCTCCTTGCATGTGTTGCCCTCTCACTACCATCTACTGCCCCACTCCACCTCAAACTCATGCACTGAGATTATGTGTATTCACCTCTTTACTCAGGAAACCTTACCGATGAGGACCGCCTGTTGAGGCTCTACGAATACACAGACGTCCAAGGCCAATCCCCGGAGTTGTCGATGCATGCAACCACCGCTCAGTTGCGGCTGTTGATCCACACGAAGCCCTCCGGGGTCGATTGCAACTTCGTTGATGAGAGAATCGAATCATCTAGGGTCGATGGCAATTTCACTGAGGAGGGAATCGAATATTTTAGGGTCGATCGCAACTTCGTTGAAGAGTAAAGATTTAATTTTGGTGATCATGCAACTGCTGCTGCATTCGGTAGTTTTGCAATGGTGAAGAGATATAAGCCGCGGATTAAGGTATCAAGGAACGATTAGGGGAGACTGGAAATCTTTTTTTCGCGGTAGTAATTCCGGAATTAAACGAATCCTACAAAAGGAAAAGGATGCGCTTATCGGCATGTCATATAACACCTCGTACTTTCAGTACTCGGGTGTTACCATGGAAACCAACCTTAGATGCGATCTAACTCTTTAGGATTGACTATCAATGACTATGATCCTTAAGTCATGACCCTGATGTGAAATCAAGTAGTTTGTACCACCAAAATTCAACCCTAATAGTTGGAAGTACACTATTAAGCATCGCGAACCTTTCACAGTGGACGCGTGCATATCTGACCATTAATCGTGTGGGTCATCCATACATCTACGCTTGAATGTTCCAATAAAATGTTGTTGGACACCTATAGTGCACTTTTTGAGACAATCTAGTTGTTAGGTTGTTAGGACAACCACCAAACGGGTGAGATTTGAGTTGATTGGAAATCTAAAGCATTTAACCCCTAAAGCGACATCAGAACCGTCCAATGCAGGCCACAGGAGGCCTTATCTTAGTTCATCTTAAAATCGGGACCCAGATCATTAGGTTCGTCATTTATCCACTCCTCAACGAATCATCAATCAATGCATAACGAGACTACATCGATTCACTAACCTTTAAAACTCAATTGAAAAACCCCACCTAGATGGTTATAGTCCCTATGACTCGTAGAAGCGGGTTGATTAAAGTTGGAAGCCATCTGACCGTCGGATCGATGGGAAAAACCAACATTGACCACACTTTGTTTATTGCGACCCACCTAAGCTTTGGGTCTACCTGATTTTTGGTCTAATATCCTAAAGGGGACTATCCAGATTGAATGGATGGTGTGGATTGTGCCATACAACCCCGTGGACCCGACCATCGATCCCGAGAGTGCACGGTGTGT
This sequence comes from Magnolia officinalis, assembly GCA_021015155.1. NCBI lineage: Eukaryota > Viridiplantae > Streptophyta > Magnoliopsida > Magnoliales > Magnoliaceae > Magnolia > Magnolia officinalis. The sequence goes on from JAJHSJ010001689.1 coordinate 16,413, forward strand.
GTGCACCAGCGGTGCACTAGACTAAAGAGACTGGTCCAACCGGGTTTGACCCGCGCCCGAAGAGGAAAACTTCCTCCTCTCTTTTCGTCTTTCCCAACGAACGGACGCTGCATCAAGTGGGCCACCAACTGAGGATCGAATGACTGATCCGAACCGTCCATTTGGTAGAGGATCCAAGTGCGACCAAAACCTGATAAGTTTCGCACGATTCAGCATGTGTACAAGCACACGATTTTTTACGCAAATAGGGCCTACAAGCACGGTGTTTCCAAAAAACGGAAACTGTCTCCGTGCGACAGGTTGGCGATCCATGTGAAGGGTGTCTGGCGTGATCTGGATCGTCTAGGAAGACCAATCTCAGTCATCCGATGCCTTTCACACGAATTAGGGCTTCCCATAGAAAACCGACACTAAATTCCCTCTCCATGCTAGAGCTCTCCCACTTGATCAGTGATATTGCCTACGATATGTGTGAATTGATCTATTTGCTCTATGAACACGTGGATCAATTGGATTACTTGAACAAACCATTTCTTTGTCACCCTCTTCAGAGCCATTAAGAGAGGACGTAGATTCAAAAACTTCTAACGATGGTGCAACTTAGTTATTGAGTCATCAATGAGATCTTGACACTCAAACCGCAAAGAAATAATTGAAGTGTATACTCACCAAAAATATTGGAGTATAGAGGGAGAAATAACTTTATTGCCATTCAAACCACTCTTACAATACTTGAGAAAATTCACAAACTCAAAAAATGTGGGATGCTACCTCCTACAAGGCTACAACAGAAAATCCATATAAATCTTTAATGAAAATTTTCCAACTATTAGATTGATTTCAAATCAATCTATAATTTACTCAAGAAAATAAAAATCACCAACAAACATTTGGCCTAAAATAGCAAAAACAAATTTACTAAATACTCCAAAATCTTCGGGGCTGTTTGATTTTTCATTTCTTATGCAAATACCTTGTAAAAAGCTCATTATTGCTCTTTTACCCTGTTTGAAATTTCATGGGTATTTCCACCTTGAAAACTGGTCCAAAAGAGCTTACTTAAATTTATGGGGCCCACCACAATGTATGTGACATATCCACATCGTCCATTCTTTTTACCAGAACATTTTAGGGCATGAGCCCAAAAATGGGGCAGATCCAAAACTCAAGTGACCCATACCACCAGAAACAGTGGCCTTAAACATCCACCGTCGAAAGCTAATTTGTTCATCAGGCCCACATTGATGTTTATTTGTCATCTAACTTGTTCATAAGGTCAAATGCTTATAAGGGGAAAACACAAATACCAGCTTCATCCAAAACATTTGGGGGGCCCACAAAGTTTTTTACAAGAAGAGTTCAATTTCCACTGCTTCCTATGGTGTGGTCCACTTGGCCTTTGGATCTACTTCATTTTTTGGCTCATGCCCTAAAATAAACTGGCATAACAGATGGATGGTGTGGATAAGCCACATACATCACGGTGGGCCCCATATTTATTTTGCACCCTTCCTCGGTTTTAGTTTTAAAAAAGCTAGCTGTCAGGGTATGCATTGAGATTCACGTGGTAATTGCATAGGTAAGTAATTATTACCTATTTACAATGCATTTACAAAAGGAAATAAAAATCAAACACCCCCTTCAATCATATCTTTCACACCAGCCCCATATTGTCCACAAATGGCAAATGTAATCTCTGTCATGTAGCCCCAGATCTTGCCACAAACAACCCAAAATCAGCACATGTTGAGGCCTACAGTGGGCCATGGCCTACATCACAAACCAATCTGTGACATCAATCAACCTCTGAGCAATTATTTGCATCTAAAGCAACTATTTTGGTTGTATGTATCATATTATGCTTCAAAAGCATGGCCATTGATCCCATTTACAAGAAATTATAGACTTGAATCATGTTCATTTGCATAACATGAGTCTTTTTAAGGAATTTGAAAGAATATCAAAGAAGCAGGCGACTGGAGACTAATTACTTTAAGAGGAATAAAACTAACCCTTTGTTACCGCGCCTGATGCTCTTGACCACTTCCTTCACTCCTCTCTTTAAACATTTGGACTCAGAAGCTAAGAACCAGAAACCAAACACAACGATTTTGAGGGAAAAAAAAAAATGCTAGAAAACCAGTATATCAACACCAAGATTTCATCAAAAAGAACCCACCTATTTTTACTCATCAATCATTTCAAGTACGAATTTTTCATCAAAGTAAACAGATGCCATAAATGAAACCTAAGTTTGTCTAAGGATTTTTTATCAATAACAAATGAATTTATTAAAAAAGCATGTAGGGCGAAAAGATATAGAAATTCATCAAGGCAATTGATAAGAATGTTCAATACAAAAAGACAATCTACCAATCGCTTCTTTGCCTTGATGTGAGGGCAAGATGACACTTAGATGTCCAAATTGAGTTAGAAACCGATCAAGCAACTTCTCAAAAGTTTTAATTGACCAGTATGCATATAAGCCAAGTCAAAGCATCACCCTTTAATGAATTTTAGAATATGGTATTAATAGAATATTGTTATTTGACAATTTGTTAAACACTCATTCCAAAAGGACATCAAGTGATGTTTATGCTTTGTTTAAGTTGTTTCTTTGAAAAAGGTGATGAATACAATTATGAGTCAAGCAAAGTCTCCAAATCCTAATTTGATGGGTTTCATTGGGCTTTGTCAAGCAATTTGTTACCTTGGGATTTGCATTCTATTATTCTAAATTATCGATACGTTGATTAAGTTCATATTTTAATTTGGGCAAGTGTTTTAACTTGGAGGTTGATTAAGATTCACTAGATTTGGGAGTTGGTTGAAGTTACTTTGTTTTGGAGGTTTAATTTTGATTGTCGGGGTTATTAAATGTGTTGAAGTTTGCACTTTGGTTCTAGTTATAATCGTTAAATGTGTTTCGAATTGGTTGTTTATGCTTTGGTTCTAGTTATAACCATTAAATGTGTTTCGAATTGGTTGTTTATGCTTTGGTTCTATCGTTGGGCTGATTTGGGTTGGCATTTTGGTTGTTAAATTAGTTAAACTTTGACTGATTCTCGGATTCATGTTTCTAAAGAGTTTCATGTGTTGGGGCTGAAAAAATCATACCCACTGAGATCACTCACATCCCTATAATTCGCTTCTTGGTGAAATTACCAAGATACCCTTTTTTCCTTCAGAAGGTAGTGAAATCAAGATTTGTGGGCCCCACATGCTACATGTATAAAATCCAACACATCTATTATATGAACCCACCGCGGTGATCACATGGACCAAAAATCTAGCCAATCAAATCATGAGATGGTCTGCACATGGACTTGGATGTTTTTGAGTGGTGACTATTATTTTTTATGGCTTGCCCACCTCATGATTGGATCAGCCAGGTTCTTGATTCGTCTGATAATCATGGTAGGGTGCACCTGTTGGACGGGTTGGATGTCAGACATGCCACCTATGCCCCACAATTCTTGGATCATCAGTTTTATAGAATAAAAATAACAATGCCATTTATGTAATTTCTCTCCACCAAAAGCACCACCTGGGAATTTTGGTTCCTCCAGGTATTATTTGGTACAATCCAAATTCCTGAGGAATTTTGCCGTAAAATCCCCTTTCTTCTATATCCATAAAGATATATAGGAAGCCAACAAAATTATAAAGATTTAATTTTGCTGTAAAATCCCCTTTCTTCTATATCTATAAAGATATATAGGAAGCCAACATCTTTCTTTTTTTTCCATTACTTAGATGAAATAAAAAGAATCTCAACACACATTTTCAGCAAATATGAAAAATATACAAAGAACCCAGCATCAAATATGATAGAAGTACACAGCTCCCTCGCAGTACATGTGGCAAAAATAAAACATGTGAGGCTATCAAAACCGTCTGACTGTGGGCCACCAGTGATGTAGTATAGGCCAAATTCTCTGTGTAGTCCAATGCTGACCATCCATTTTTTGTGAGTTCAGCTGGATTAATGCAGACCACCGAGCCCACCATTCATTTTGCAATCATTGGTTGGGTAGCCACCACAGTCCAATCCCCTTGGTTTTTGGAATACAGACTATCTACAACATGGCCCACCATATAAATGTCCCAATCAGTCCCACAAGGAGAGAGCTGCATACAACTTCGATGTCGAGCGTTACATCCTAGCATTTCCGAAAAAATAAATAATAAAAAGATGAATTATAAGGCCCTGATCATCATCAAAATGCACATGATTCCATACACGTGGGGACATGGTTTGGTGATTCAAGCCGTTGATTATAGGCAATCCATAGCTGATAGGGGCTGCGTCGAAAAATATTTACTATTTGAAGATCCTGAATATTCAAGGCCTACAAATAGACAGTTGACCATATTGAAAGAAAAATACCACAGTGATCAAAGGGTCCAAATGTTCCAATGTGGGAGGTATTTTACGTGTCCCCCATCTTGCAGTGAGACCAATCGAATAAACGGTTTGGATCACTGAAAGATGGTCCACAAATGTACGGGATCCAGCACGTCAGCAAATAGCGCGTTTGATGATGAGTGGAACTCAGTAATTTCCCTACCAAGAAATCCAACAAAGAGAATGGCGTATGCATGGATGGATGGATGTAATTACCTTTTCTGACGAGCTTGAGAGTTCTCTTGCAGAGCTTCTTCCCTGCAAGGGGTTTGGCTATTGGTGCCAACGCCATTATCTTCTTCTTCTCCTTCAGTGATTTCTCTGTCTCGCTGTCACTTCCCATCTCTCTCTCTCTCTCAAGAAGAAGAAGAAGGGTTTAGGAAAAGGCTTTTGGAGGCTTTGGTTGAGAGGGTTTTAGCTTTGGTAGAAGGTAGGGTTTTGGAGGAGAAAGAAACTTCGGTACTCCGGCGGAGTGTGATGGTTGATACACGTCCACTTAGAATTTGTTGGATCGCCTGTGCCCACCGCGATGTCAGTGAGGAATCTACTCCGTCCATCAGTCTGGCCAGCTTACTTAGGACATGAGCCCAGAATGTCGCAGATCCAAAACTCAAGTCGGCAAGAGTGGGGTTAGAAACGCCTACCGTTGATATATTCCCGGGGCCTCTGGGATGTTTATTAGCCATCCAAATCGCTCAGAAGGTCATTCCCACGAGGATGAAATGAAAACATAAATATTGGCTTGCTTCAAATTTTCTGTGGCCCCACGGATGTTTCAACGGTGGGTGTTTCCACATCCACTGTTTCTTGCTGCGTTCCCTATTAACACAGTTTTTTATCTGCCTCTTTTTTTTTACCATGCCCCTGATGTGGCCCAGAGAAACAGAGTGAATTTCTAGTTGACATTGTGGTGCCCCCGCACAGCCAACGGCGTGTGATAGGCGACCTTCGGACTTAGATTCCGTGCTAGGGGTGTACATGGAGTTGAACCGGGTGACTCGACTTGGCCATTAGCTGACCTAAGCTCAAACTCAACTCGGCATGGTCCTCGAGCCTGATTGGCCGGCTCGGCTCGGCTCAGTTTGGCCAGCAGCTTGGGCCAGTTCGAGCAAAGATCAAGCATAGTTTGCCATTGTAGCATTTTCATAAACACTTTGACAGTACCTTCAAAATCTTATTGTATTTAAGACAACAACAATAGTTTTACAGATATTTTATCATACACCTTCTAAGCAACATAAAAATCAAAGAAAAAATGGGTGTTGGTTTCATATACATACCTTCTTTGCCACCGGCCACACTTCTTTAAGTCATTTCATCGAATACTTGGTGAGCAACATCAATATCAAAGTAACCGAGTCACCAAACTAGTTCGATCCGAGTCGGATTGAGTTGGGTCAGCTCGAACTCATTTTCAAGCTCAAAAAATCAACTCGATTTGGCTTGAACTCAGCTTCAAATTGAGTTGAATCGAGCTTTTTTGAGACGAGTTGAGCAAGCTAACCGAGCTAGCTTAATTCATGTACACCTCTACTTGCCAGATCCTTCCCTACAAACTTCTTGTGACGGGAAGCTAGGCGGGGCCCACCATGATGTTCATCAGAAATCCATTGCGTCCATCAATTTCACAGGATCATTTTATGAAATGAGCTCAAAAATGATATAAATTCAAAACTCAAGTGGGCTATTAGTTTGGAAAATGTACAAGAGGAAACCTCTCTGGTCCACCGTAACGTTTATATACCATCCATACTCTTCCCAGGGTCAATCCTATTGGGATGAAATTAAAACATAAAAATTAGCCTGATTCGAAACTTCTGAGGCCCCACACATATTTCAACGGTGAAAGTTCAATCCACAGCCGTGTAGCCCACTTGAGTTTTGGATTTGTATAATTTTTGAGACCATGTTCTAACATGATATGGAAAAATGGATGGACGTAGTGGATTTCTCACAAACAACACGATGGGCCTCAACTAGTCACAGGAATTACAGGGAAAGGCACTGGCAGGAAATCGACGTACATAACTAACTTCATGTATGATGGGGCACGCTTTAGATGAAGCGGATTGCGTACTTCCATGTTTGGACGGATTTAGTCCAAACAGGGAGCGGATTGGCTGGTGTATCACTGGCCACACATCTAGCTGATGTGGTGACAGCACCAAGTTTTGTGGGTCCCATCATAAGATGTGTTATATTCAAACCGTTTATACATTTGGTGAGTTCATATTAAAGCTTGAGCCTAAAAATAAAATAGATCCAAAGATCAAGTTGAGCACACTACAAAAGATAGTGGGGGATTAAACATCTACCATTGAAACCTATTTAGGGTTGCAGAAGTTTTGAATAATATTATATTTGTTTTTCTTATCTTTGTGACATTATCTATAAATGTTTGAACGGTGAGAATCATTGTCCCACTGCTACTCGTGTCGTGGTCCACTTGAGCTTTGGAAATGAATTATTTATAGGGCATGCTCTAAAAATGATCTTAACGGGCGCGGATTAGATACTGAAACAAATTGCTACTGCAGTGACGTCACCAAGCTCTGTGGGCCCTACCATGATGTATGTTTTATATCCATACCGTCCATCCATTTGCAAAAATCCTTTCATGGCATGATAAAAATAATGAGATAGATTTAAAGTTCAAGTGGACCCACCATAGAAAACAGTGAGGACAGTGACATCCACCGTTCAGAACTTCTTAAGGGCTATAGAAGTTTCCGATCAAGCTTATATTTTTGTTTTCACTTCATCTATATCTATGTTAATTATGAATATTTTTGTTTTCACTTCATCTATCTCTATATTAATTATGAATAGGTTGGATCTAAAAAATACATCATTGTGGGCCCTATAAATGTTTCAACTGTGGGTGTGACTGATCCCACGGTTTTTTCTGTGGTGGGTCCACTTGAACTTTATGTCATTCTTTTTCTAATGCCATAAAACGATGTCTACAAATGATTGGACAGTACGGATACAACAGAGATCAAAGCTTGGTGACGTTACTTCAGCAGCCATATGGCTATTGACCTTGTCGGTATCTAATCCGAGCCCAAATGGGAAAAGCATGCAGATATAATAAATATATCATCGTCGGATTCATTTAACTTTGATATCCTTAAAACCGTTCTTATAGTGCGGAGCTCTAAGTAGTGTTGGTTCTCGTCTCCGCACGACATGTACCGAAGCTAGCCAAGTCGTTGGTGTGTGCTACACCAGCTAATCGGCTTGCTGCTCACCCTATAGTGCGGAGCTCTAAGTAGTGTTGGTTTTCTGTTTTACCAACGTCATTTATCCTTAAATCATTTTACCTTACGAGCCTAAAAATGAGTAAGATCCAAAGATCAAGTGGACCCCACAGTGGGAATTATATGTGTATTAAACACTCACTTACACCCAGATCCATAGCTTAGGTGGTAGATTGAGTGAAAGATACCTCATTTCAACACTGAGGTCTTAGTATCGATTCCCTAGTGGGGGTGGCTAACAGGGATGTGTGACCTAATAGTGGGGTGCACTAACAAGCTAACAAGAGAAAAAAAAAAAAAAAAAAAAAAAACCACTCACCATTAGAAACCTCTTCATCATATTGGTTGGTGTTTTTGCCCTATAATAATGTATATGTTTTATCCCTGCCATTTATCTATTTTGCTATCTCATTTTAGGGTATCATCGCATAAATGAAATAAATCCCAATCTCCGGTGGACCACACGCCACAGGAATAGTGGTGATTGAATGCCCACCATTAAAAACTTTTTGAGGCCACATAACTTTTGGATTAAGTGATATTTGTGCTTTTAATTCATCCATGTCTGTATGACTTAATTAACAGGTTGGATGACAAATAAACATTACAGTGCACCTTGTGAAAATTCTAACGGTATGTGTTCAATCACCACTTTTCCTGTGGCGTGGTACACCTGAGATTTGGATCTGGTTCATTTTTGGGCTCATTCCCTAAAATAATTATCCAAAGAGGATGAATGGCGTGGATAAAATTCATACATCATGGTGGGGCCCACAGAGATTTTTCAGGTAATTACCGAATCAGAATCCCTGGATCCCAGGGTCCATATCTTCAGTTTGTAAAAATTGGGCCCACTAATGGATGATCCCAACCACTAATATGGTGGATCCCACCAAGGATGAAAAATCTCGTAGAGAGGGGCATGATCCGTCCACGATGAGGCCGTTGCATGTTGTAAAAGATGGGTGCATGTGTCAATGATCCCAGTCATTAGTGCGGTGGACCATTCCTTGGATGGAATGAATGATACATCATCTGCCTGGCCTAACTCATTCTTGTGGTGTGGTCCACCTGAGATTTATATCCCTCTCATTTTTAGTATAAAACTCTAAAATAATCATTTATGAACATAATGGATGAAACACATACATTATAGTGGAGCACACAGAGCACCGACCATTAGACACAGGGCGGTGGCAGGGGAGTAGCGAATCCCGTTTCCTCCTGCGATAGAACTGAGGTGGGGTCCATCGTGATGTTTATGAGAAATCCACCCCATTCATCCATTTTTTTAGATCATGTTAGGACATGGGGTAAAAAATGAGATGGATCCAATACTCAAGTGTGCTGAAAACTTAAGCAAGTTTTGAATGAAGATAATATTTTTTATTTTTAGTTCATGTCAGTAGAAATGATATTATGAACGGTAGGGATGGCATGTAAACATTACTGGCGACCCTACGTAGCCCTGCCCATCCGGGTGGGGGTAGTACCTAATGGGCGTCCAAACTCGCTACGGAGAGGTTGAGTAGCGAGACGGGCTACTGAAGTGACGTCACCTAATTACGTGGACTTTACTATGATGTATATGTTGTATCTACACCGTACATCAATTTGTAGAGATCATTTTATGGCATGAGCCAGAGAATGAATCAGATCTAAAGCTTGAGTGGACCCTACCACAGAAAAAAGTAGAGATAGTGACGCTCACCTTTAAAAAATTTTAAAGGCCAGGCAAAGTTTTCAATCAAGCTAATATTAGTGTTTTCCCGTCTTTAATGTCTATGTTAACATATGAATGGGTTGGATCTTCAATAAACATCACAGTGGATCTTAGGAAGGTTTCAGCGGTGGGCATTTCTCTACCTCTTGTTTTTTGTGGTGGGTCCACTCCAGCTCATCTTAAAATGATTTCTAAAAGTAGACGAACGGTGTGGATACAACAAATACTTCAAGGTGGCCCACATAACTTAGTGATGTCACTTCACCCTACTCAGATTGAGCAGTAGCTAATCCGCCTCCCTCGGGATGAGCTTAAAAGAGAGTAAGGCCCGTTTTTTAAATCTGAAGTCTAAAAGCCTGAGTCAAAAATCTGAAGTCAAAACACTTGTTTGGTAATTATGACTGAAGTCTGAAAATTAAGTATTGAATTTGAAATCATCTGTTCATTAACAAATATATGAAATGTCTGAAATATGTTAATTTGATACCTTTGTCTCTATCTCCTGTTTGGAAATGCTTTACATTATAAAGAATTTATTTTTTATTAAATGAAAATAAAATTATTCTATTTAATTCAAATAAACTATAAAGTACTTAATAAAAAATTAAAATATTATTATTCATAAAAACAGATAAAAAATTAATGATTTGCATGTATAAGTGTGGCGGCAATTTCTTCTCGCATATTGGACATAATAGTTTGTTCAAAGTTTCCAAATACTCCTTCCACTTCAGGCATATTATTCTCTAATTCGATATTCATCTTTGAAAGAGCATTTTCATCATTGTAGTATTGAAAGAGTGGATCGGAGATGGATTTTTTTATGATGTAGTTATGTAGTGTCATGCATGCAATAACTATGTCTCTTTGCGTCCGGAAGGAATATGGTGTCATCCGCTTCAAAATTGCAAAACGCGCCTTCAACACGCCAAAAGACCTTTCGATTAAATTCCGCAACTTTGCATGCATATGATTAAAAACCTTCTCTTTACTAGTAGGTCGCCCACTAATACGAAAGTCACCTAACCAATACCGAACATTACGGTATGATGCCATAAATCTTCTTGTGTGAGTAGAAGCAGCATCAACAAGATAATATTTATCTACATAAAAACAAATCACATTTTAGCAAAATTTCAAGTTATAATTTTACCAAGTTATATGAAAAAATATATTAAATATTATCAGGAGGGGGCAACGGAAATTTCTTTGTTGGATCAATTACAACATCCATAAGTACACTTGAATCATGTGTCACCCCTTCCCATCCAGCTATGACATATGTAAAAATCATATTAAATTCATAGATGGTCATTACGTTCTGAGCATATTCACCCCTTCCTCTTCCTCTGTAAGGTATTTGTTTATCTGTCGGGATACATGCAGGAATGAGGGTTCTATCTAACACACCAACGGCACCCTAAACATTAAAGGTAAATTGTTAACCCTTGAGTAGGATGATTCAATTATAAGTAAATATATTTATATTTTTTATATGAAGTTTTACCTTAAATATTTGTCGAAGATGTCAATGTGTTCTGATTTCTTGGACATTTTGATCAAATGATGGAGTGACAATCATTTCTTTGGCAAATTTTAATATAGCAAATAATACCTTATGAAAGTACTTATGCACCGTTTGTGTTGAATGTACAGAATGACAACTACGAAGTTGAGATCGATCCTATAAGTTCATCAATCTTGCCATATAATTTTAGATTATATGGCCCAAAAATGAAGCAGAGAGTTGACGACAGTCATTGAAACATATATGAATTGCAATCAAATTTATTCTTATTACAGTATGCTCAAATAAAAAAATAAAAAATCAGTAGTTGTCATTCTACAACCTAATATCAAATTTGGAAATCTGGAACTTTCTAAAAAATAAAAAATCAGTAGTTGTCATTCTCAACTAGTCTTAGACCTTGTTCGACCAGTCCTAGCACTGTCTCGACCAGTCTAAAAAGTTCCAAGACCAATCTTAGAATCGTTACAATTTATCGAATTTTCCAGTTCGGCTACGACCAGTCTTGGAGTCTGCTCGACCAATCGTGGGATGGTCTCGACTCGACCTTCGACCAGCCGTAATGCTTCGACTCAAACTCCAGCGACTAAATCAAGTGTTGCACGACCAGTCGTGGACTGCCTACGACCGGTTGTACAACGGTCAGATACGATCGCGCTCAAAAATTCAAAAATCAGTTTATTTTAAGACTAGTCGTGGTAACCCTAGGACCAGTCGAAGACGAATTTCTTCAGCTATAAATAGCACACGAATTTCAGAGTTTTACATTGAAAACTAAGTGAATTCAAGGCTCCACTCTGAGATAAGTTTGTATCTGTTTTTAAGCTATTTTGTGCATAATTGCTTTCTCTTTTTGCTAGCTTATTTAATTTGATTTTGTTCCTATATTCCAATCTCATTTGAAAAGAGGAATTGCCTTATTCATTCTTTTTGGAATCAAAATCAAATATAGCTACGCCCAACAGTTTAAATCTAAAATCAATTAGAGCTTAGAACCTTATTAAAGTGAGTAGTGGACATTGAACTTCTATATTCGAACATCTACTTCGATTGGTTCTACCGAGCTGCTACGAAAAAGAGAAATCCAGGTATTTTACAATTTTGTAAATTCCATTTTGTTTTGGTTTATCTTTGAGATTTGCCAGAAAAATCTCAAATTGTGTGATTATCTGAGGAGAGCCAGAAAACTCAGAAGTGTGGGTTTTTGAATTGTGTAAGCCCAAGATAAAAAGACACAATTGTTAAGGTTTTTGGTGAAACTGTGAAAACCTATTTGATAGTTGTAACGACCCGTAAATTTCTGTACTTTGGCTCGAGTATCATCTCGACCAGAAATCAATTAGGATTAAATCCTTTAGAAAATTAACAAAGTTAATTAAGTGCAAAACTCGATTAGCCATGAAATCCGTTGGGATCGCTTTAAATACGATCTGCAAGACCCAAAACTTGCAAAGTCAGTGACTCTAGGTTACCCTAAAGTTTAGAACCAAACTCATTACCCGGCTGCTCTCGGGAATGAAATGAAACTTCATATTAGGGCTAGACCGTGCATCGGAAGTCCGATTAACACGAACTTTAGGATCTAGGACCGCCTCACTGGGCTTGACAATCATCTCGAAAATCAGGTCCAGCCGATGTCCCACGGCCATTCGTTTGGATCCGGAGCGAGGGAGTGTGAAAAACACTATTCCCTTTACAAAATAAATATCTGGAATAGTGATCTGGCACCATTCGCTTGCGCATCAGTATTAAGCAACCAGACCGTCAGAATCAAACCAAATTACACCCTCGGATCAGGAAAAATTTCAGGAACATTTACATGTACTTGGAATTTCGGATCGTGGCCCACTGACCGTTGAACTGAAACTGGTCCGCCGTTTGCGATCTGGGTTTCCGACTGGAATGAAAACTCAGGGGATCGTATATCCGGTGATTGTGAGCTTAAGTCCGACCACACGTGGAAAAGGGGCCGCCAGAAGTACCCTTTTTAGACGGAACTGGCCTGTTTTGGATATAACCTAAGTATACCTTGACTTAAGGCCTATTTCGGTTATGTTCTAACCTATATAAGGACCTTAAACCCTCCCCTATTCAGCCCATACGAATTTGGGAGAAAACCCTAGCAAGGAGAGAGAGAAAAGAGAGAGAAAGTGAGAGAGAAGTGGGAGATCTTCCCTGCCCTTTTTCCCTGCCATTCTACAAGTCACACCGCCCTATTCTAAGCGCTTTTCCGGCGTTCCCGACGTCACTTATAGGTAAGAAAACCCTAACCCTAAACTGATCTAAGGTTGGGAGAGTTCCAAGTGATGAAATAGCTAACCTATTTCCTTCCCTAGGTTGCTTAGTTGCGGTACACGGAAGCTAGACAAATCTAGCGGGTTCCTTACACTCCAACGGCTTAAAGGTGAGGACTTTAGGTGTATAGGTTACGGTTTTCAACGCTTTCAATGTCAGATAATGATAGATTCATGATCTGCATGCAATTGCACATGTACAAAGTGCTTTCCGTTTTCTGTTTCGATTAACGTTGTAGAATATGGAATTTCACATACTCTAGGTATACGTAGAAATACCGTATACGTATTTTTTTCGGAAAAGTGTTTGACATGTTTATTTAATGTATGATTATACAATATATGGATAAAATACTTGTTTGGCGAAAGGAATCGCCGTAATACATGTTTGCTTGTAAACACTAGGTATGTTGAAATTGTGTATTCTAGAAATACCGTATATGTATAAATTTTGGAAATGCAATTGTCATGATTAATTGCGGTATGATTATGATATACATGGATAAAAACTCGCTTGGTGAGAAGATAGTCCTAATACATATTTTACTAACATACGTCATGTATGTTGAAATAGTGTACTCTATGTGTTTGTGTAAATGTTTGTGTGAGCACATGCTTAGATGTTGGCACCGTAGGTCGGTGCTGATATGGAATTCTCGACTACCTTAGAGACATGTAGGATTCCCTCCATGTGGTGGTTTACTCTAACCACTCACTTGTGATGTATATGTAATTGTATCCCTAATTGTATAGTACTCTATAACATACTTTACAACATGCTTTACTTCATGCTTTATAACATGCCTTATGACATGCCTGCTAATATGCTTGTATTACTTTGTTTATCATGCTTTACTCCACATGCTATGGATGAAAATTGATCGAGGTTGGGACTATGTCTATAGTCCAGACATTCGGTACCAGACTTGAGATTGTGGCTGAGATTCATGTCGCCACAAGGGATGTGTCTGACGAACCCGAGTCGTACTTCGGTTGGCGATAGTGGTTGGCCACACGGAGTGCTTTTGCGCATCATATCGCCCAACTTGTTGTGCTCTCGAGCTAGTCAGGCTCGTCAAGTAACCCGATTGTCGACTGTGTGTTCACCATGTTTGGTCATTACTGTTTGAACCTAGGGTACCAAACTTACCAATGGAATCCCGTTAACCATGGTACCTCGATCCGCTAAGACTCATGAGCTGGGCATGGTGGTATGGGACACCGCGGTCGAGCTGTCGGCCTACGCTGGGGTTTCGTGGTGTTGCGATTGCGTCAGCCCGAGCCTCCCCGTAGTGACCATTGAGCAAATAGACTCGTGAGCTGATTATGGTGGTATGAGACACTATATTCGAGCTGTCGGCCTACATTGATAAGGTGATGGGGGAGCGGTGCAACGATTGCGGGTAACAGCCCTGGCAGCCCTTTGTAGTGACGTCGAGCGTACTCTGAGTCTATGTGGAGGCGACGACTCTTCCGTAGCAACAGGAGTACATACTAGGCCTGTATCAGCTTACTGATGAACCGTTAAAAAGGTGATGGGGGAGGGGTGTAATGATTGCGCGTAACAGCCCTGACAGCCTTTGCAGCGACCTAGAACTACACTTCGTATGAGATTACCTAGGATTGACGACCTTAGAATGGATCATGTTTGGGAATAATACAAGGGAGGTACCTTAGTTTCCCAATCCTGCTGTTTGAAATGGACTAGTAACAACTCGGTAATCATGTTCATCATCGCACTGCATGTGCCTGGAAGATGTGGAGCACTGAGGAATGTATGCATGCCGCGGACGTAAGATGGTGTCGCATGAGGGAGAACGTCGGTGAGGGCATGCACGCATAACTGCATTTCATACTTGCATTAATAAGAGTCTTTAGGATTGTTTGTTTGTATTGCTTTATCATTACTGCTTGACTGAATTGATAACATGTTAACCCATGCTCTATTGTTCCACTGAGTTAGCTACTCACTCCCACGTTACGGGACGGTGTTCTGGACACCCATCAGACCCGGACCTAGATGCAGGTATAGACGGGTCGACGGAGACTGAGCCTGATTTCGAGGATGATCAGGAGGAGTACTCATACATGCAGTACGCTGGTGGCTTCTTATAGGCTGGCCAGTGATCGCGGGACTTCGGGATCGATGTTTCCACTTGTATATTGTAAGGCCCACCCCCACAGCACATGATATTGTCCGCTTTGCCGAAGCTCACGGCTTTAAAACGCGTCATGTCTGTTAAGGGAGAAACCCAACATATAACCACCACAACTCTAGACAACTCTTCCGATGTGGGACAAGTTACGCTACAGTCAACTGCAACAGTAGCTCGCCCAGCACAGTAGCCTGCCAGCCACACAGTAGCCTGCCAGCCGCACTTGGGGGCCCGCCCACATGTGTGCCCGCCCACGTGTGCCCGCCCACATGAAACAGTGACCGGGGCGTCACATTATCCCCCACCGAGAGCCGTCCTCGTCTCTGATACCATTTGTAAGGCCCACCCCCACAGCACATGATATTGTCCGCTTTGCGAAGCTCACGGCTTTAAAACACGTCATGTCTGTTAAGGGAGAAACCCAACATATAACCACCACAACTCTAGACAACTCTTCCGATGTGGGACAAGTTACGCTACAGTCAACTGCAACAGTAGCTCGCCCAGCACAGTAGCCTGTCAGCCACACAGTAGCCTGCCAGCCGCACTTGGGGGCCCGCCCACATGTGTGCCCGCCCACGTGTGCCCGCCCACATGAAACAGTGACCGGGGCGTCACATATATTTTGATATTTTGTTTTAGAAACAACACTTGTATATGTATACTCAGTTAGTGTTCATACTCTGGAGGTTGAGATGGTTGTTATACCTTACATACATTATATATGCATTTTCAGTCTTCCGCTTGCCTTTTTGAAATTGTTCTGGAGTATGAATTACTGTTTTGGATTAATCTCATTCATGTTTATTGTACTAACACAGCCAACATTCAATCATACTCATTTATGTTGCATAAGTGATGTTTCGGAACTCGGGAGTTGAGTCATGCTCGACCCCCGATTTTCAGGGCGTTACAATAGTGAACGCTAATATCCCCTGTGTGAGGATATTAGGAGTGGAGTAACATTCTGTGTGGCTGTTGAAAGATAGTTGGTGTACACACAGGCGAACCACTATAACTCTGTGTCTTATGGATTGCATGCTTGCTTAAATTTCATATCATTTATCATTTAATTTTGGGAATGTACGTGTGGATGTGAATGTTGTAACAATTTACATTTCAAGCAAGTGTGGGGAGTGTTATAATAAGTTAGATCTTTATTTCTGCACTTTATTTCAATTCCTTGCTATTTGATTATTTTTTCAGATTGAGTTATTGATTCAAAAGACGTTCTAAAAATAAGGTTGTCCTACCATAAGCCTTTGTTTATTATGGTGTAAGGTTGTCCTTAAAACTAAATTTGTATCAACCTCTCAATTCTTATTTAGTAAAGTTGATTTGATTTCAGCATTGTGAATTGATTTATAATTGTAAGGCTATCTATTTATCCTTATTCCGCTGATTTTATTTTTAATTTGGCTTAGTCCTATTCACTCCCCCCCCCCCCCCCCCCCCCCCCCTCTAGGACATATAGCTTGACCATTTCAACTGCGCCCATTCATAGGGCTCTCAAGCCAGGCTGGCCCGTGGGCTTTTGTGCTGGGTAGGTATTTGGGTTGGATTCGGGGACGTCTTTTCGGCCCATGGGACTGACTTGGGCTAAGATATAAAAGCCTTAACAATGTTGGGCCCATCTTATCTACACAGTATGGTCTAATCGAGACCGTGCCCATTTATCTCTTTTACACTGAATGGGTTAGTTGGCTCGGGTTGGCCCCACATGTTACAGTCCTAAGGACAAAAAATTAGGTGGTCCGCATGATTGGAAACATTGTACAAGGACGCTATTCCAAACTACTTCCCTTGAGCGACTCAGCAGAATTGCAAACCAGCCTGAATTTTGGCCCAGTGCCAGATATATGACAATGCACCACATATACCTTAGGATGAGCCTGTAAAAAAATCAAGGGTGGGTGTTCCTCTCGTAACTGTTTCCCTTAGTGTGGCCCACCAAGTCACAGACCAACCTTTTTTTAAGGCCTAGGGTCTAATGTGTGACAATGCACCAGATGGCTCGAGCGGAATTTTACACACACAAAAAGGGGCGCAGATTAGGTACTACCCCTGTGTAATAGCCCGAATCTTCAGGACCCGAGTATATGACCCGTGTCCGAAAAACCCGAGTGTTAACCTTAAAGGATGGTCAGACATAATACTTTTCTTTTATCAGAGTAAGCAGATGAGCGTAGTGTGGATAAATCGACATAAAGGAAAATTTCATTATCATTCAAATGTACAAGAAGCTGCCCATAATGACTTATACAAACCAATGTCACCAAAATAATAAATACAAGAATTACATGATTTAAATACATGAGAAATAATAGAATGCATGTGGAATTGAGCCTTAAGATCCCTCAGCTCCTCAAGGTAGATACGGTCATGCAACCTCGGCCACCTGAACCCGGCTCCTTATCAGCCCGAACCTGAAAATCACTTAAGCCACCTGTGCTACCTGTACGGTTATATATTTGATGGATGAGTGGCCAACTCAGTGTGAATTCCCCTTAAGATTATACACCGCCGCATTAGGTAAGCATAGTTATAAAACATCCAGACAACCAAAACAGAGTAAATGCAGTCTTTTTAAATGAATGAATGCGTGAATGCAATCATCGCCCCGGGGATGCTCATCCGTGCGGACAGTGGGCCGTCACCCATGCAATCATCGAACCTGGGAAACATCAACCAGTCGGAATCATCGAACCTGGGAAATATCAACCAGTCGGAACGTGCCATGTATGCATGATTAGCCATGTCATTATTAGTCCATTTACAACCAGCCAATTTAGATAAGCTCAAAGGTCACTACGGGGAGCACATGGCCCAGCGTAGGCCGACAGCTCGGGCATAGTGTCCCATACCACCATCCCCGGCTCATGAGACTACCACCTTAGGATGTTTAATGGTACCCCATCGACTAGTGGCCAATCATATTACAATATATAGGGCTTACCATCGCATGGCTGCACGGTGAAAAACGTCGAACCCATAAAGGGAAAATATCAAATAAAACCACGTAGGACGAGTATCAAAATATGCCACCTAGGGCGAATATCAAAACCATACGATAAAGACCATCCTTAAAAACCATTGGGCACAACAACCCTGGATGGTAGGCCCACATCAATGATCCATCTAGACTACCACCCAATAACCACCACGTCGAATGGTCCATTACGATCACAACTAGTCAGGTTACATCCCAAGTATGGGTGTACATTTATAGGTGGAAATTTTCCACTAATGTACCAGTTTAAAGTCCATAAGCAATACACAGATAATCCACAAGCATGAACAAATATACAGGATAAACATTAATCAGGCAATACAACAATTCAATTTCCACCAGCTAACACATGTAGTTATAAGAGAGAGATATCAATTATGAATTTAAATAAAAACTATAACTTAAGCTAATGAGAAGATGGAAAGCTCAAGGGGAAGAATCATCACCTTATACTTTGAATCGCCTTCTACCGTCGCTAAGTGCTTACGCCCTTAGAATTGTACCCTACCACAAATCATAAACTTGTATAATTAGGTCCAAGTTCTAATCACCACATAGGGTTTAAGATCATCGCCTAGGGTTACCTTTTAGGGTTTTAGTGTAGAATTTAGGATTTTCATCCTAGGGTTCAATCTTAACTTAGATTCTAGGATTTGGACTCTACTTTGTGTATTAGTTAAAATTAAATCTTAATAATTACAAGAATAGTATTAGCGTTAATGTTATGACTTATATTAGCTAATATGTTAATAATGATGGTCTATAAGTTCACATTTAAATATACCAACATTAGATTCTACACCCAGATCCCAAACCCAATACACTATCTAGGTTTAGAGTTTTGACCTAGGGTTTAGGCCAGGTTAGATTTTTAGGGTTTGAACCCTAATGGTGTGTAATTTAATTATAATGTTAACTTAATAGTTATAAAATATTTATTAGCATCCTTGTTACGATTAACGCTAGCTATCAAAACAATGATAATCATTACGATGATATGAAATTGTACAATCTACTATTAGTGATAACATTTGAGCATAATGAATGGAATGCTAATAACCCATAGCTGTAACACTCTTTATCTATTTATAATAACTAATATAAGCATGGATAATCTTCTAATAGTCAATCACATTATATAATGGCAAATACTGATGCTAATACTAAACACTAAGATCTACTAATAATGATGATCCTTACGACAACTATTATTTGGTAAATACAGTCCTGTTTATAATAGCTAGTTATAGCATAAATAATCTACCAATGTTCTAATTAAAATTCCAATGCAAAATGTTTGAGAGAAAGCGCACCTATACTTGATTTGACTCGAATCAACACAACTCGGCATCCGAGTTGACTCGGCTCAACTCTCTCGATCTCATCCTTCCTCCCTTCTTTTCTTTCTTTCACTTTCTCCTTCACTCAAACCTGCACCCCAGCGGACTTGCTGGACCAAACCAGGCACCAAGCCTAACCTGACCGAGTCGAACTCGGTTGCAGCCGAGTTGACCCGACACAACCAACCATTCTTCTTCCTCCTTTCTCCTTTCTTTCTCCCTTTTTCTTTTTTCCTCTTTACTTTCTGTTTTAACTGGAAAACTCCAGCGAGGTGGCTGGCGAGACCCAACGCAGGTGAGTCGAGTTGACTCACCAGTTGCACAACCCACGTTCTCTCTCTCTCTCTCTCTCTCCTCTCTCTCTCTCTCTCTCTCTCTCTCTCTCTCTCTCTCTCTTTCCCTGATTCCCTTTTCTTCCTTCTTTTCTTTCTTTCTCAGCTTCTCCATTACTAACGAGGCTCTTTGAATAGCAGGGATTCGAAATCGACTCAGGTTAAGCTGAGTCAGACTCAAGACAGACCCACCCGACCAGTTTTAATACATTTTGATGAAGTCATTGCCTCCAACATGCTGATCTGATCTTGATGGAATTAACAGGAATCAGACACCATTGAATGAGCTATGGAATAGATGCCTTGGATGAGTGATTGAGGATCGGGTTGGGCTCAACGATTGGTGCAGCTTGGCGAGGAAGAAGATGTAACCGTTAATGGCAGATTGCAGACGGGGGTTTATTTCTTCGAACTGATTGCTGTAGGTGGTGTGTATGAGCTCAGAGGAGCTTGGAGAATGGTTGGAGTGAAGCTTCAGGGTGGTTTTCATGGTGGGTTCAAGGTTTGAAGGTGACGGTCGGTTTCTTCTCAAGCTGCTGCAAGACGTAGAAGAGAGGCCTGTTGCAACCCATCTGTTGGGCTTAAATCAAGCCCTAAGCTCTCTCAGGGCCGTCGGATCGTTAACAACGGTCCGGATCTTCTCTGGCTGAAACCGCCAATGATACAGTGGGTAGGAATCAAAACCATCCCTGGTTTTGCAAGGAACGCATGAATGGCTGAGATTTTCCTAGACAAACGGTCGGGATAAGCTGAATAAAAGGGCTGGGATTGGAGGAAAGACCCTTCACGCGGATTGCCACTGTGGCAAGGAAAACAGTTGCTATTTTTGGGAAAAACGGTTTTGTAGGGCCGCTTTGCAGTGAAGATGGTGCTCTTGTGTGGATGCTCCAGCACGTGGGAGACACATGATTTTGGTTGGGGCCATGCCCTGAGCAGGATGGACGGTCTGGATCATTAAGGTGGGGCCCAGGCGGGGGGCCACGGATGCCTCAAACGGACTCTGTCCGTCGGCTGGCAAAACGAAGAGAGAGAGAGAGACCTCTCCATTTCAGGAAATGGCGGGTCAGCCCGCTGCTGACCGAGCCGAGGGTCTGGTGCACAGCGAGTGTGCACCAGCTGTGTACACGCACTCCACCACATGGGGTCCACCGTGATGTCTGTGATAAATCTACTCCGTCCATTCCATAAGAGGGGTCCTTACATGTACTTCTAACCAAGGATCAGGTGGGTACACGGCTCAGGTGGCCATACACTTAACTTCCTATACCTAATGGTGGATTTCCGTTAGCCTAGTGGTCGGATCTTTCCTAGATTAAACGTCAACGGTTAAAAAGTCCTAATGGTCCATTTGTAAAGCTTTCATCACCTGTTACCAACCAATGCGAATATTAACATAGGTTTCATTATTTTTGTACATTACTTATAATTAAAATAATTAAATCTCATATACATATATACATATAATTTTAATATTAACATAGTACTATATGCATGCCATTGATTACTCATTTATCAGTATATGATTTATAACATACAGTCTCATACATATATATGAATTATAAATTGTACAATATCTTATTTAGAATTGCATCGTTAAATAATATAAAATTTTATTCAAATATCTAATAGTTTTTGGTATACATGTCTATAGAAATATTCAATACTACAGTAATATTTATAACTCAATTATGCATTGTGGAATTATTATTTGTTATGTTAGTTAATATAATATTATTTTCATAATATCTTATATACATTAAATACATGCACACCAATTTATCATGAAATTTTAAATCTTTACAAAGTATATACATTTCATAGTGTATATATTTAAGTTGCATTATTTATATATATATATATATATCTTATTGTATTTAATTTTTCTTTTTTCTTTGTTTATATTAAACTAACCTAAATGGTAACACTCGAGTACTGGAAAGTACGGGGTGTTACACCCTGCCTGTTCCCATGGCGGGACAGGCGGAGGCTATGAGGGCCAGTGATGGGCCACTGTGACTTATGGCTTTTATCCACACCGTCTATTAATTTTCCATATTATTTTAGAGAACTCATTTTAGAGTACTGGATAAACAACAATGTAACTCCGACGGACATGCTCACTAAGTGGTTCCTATAGAGAAGTTCAAGTTCTATACAACTTCTCATCCATGTTGTCCATCTATTTTTATAATCCTTTTATGTTATGAGAGAAAAATTGAGGTATATCGAAATCTCAAGTAGACCACATTACAAGAAATAGTGTTGAATGAACGTTGACCATTAAAAACGTTTTGTGGGCCATAAAAGTTTTGGATCAAGCTGATGTTTATTGTTTCCCTTCATCTAGGTCTTTATGACCTAATCCATAGATTGGAGTCAAATAAACATTACAGTGGGCCTTAGGAGGATTTTAATGGTGGATAACCAATCATTATTGTTTTCTTGTGGTGTGGTCCAGTTGATATTTATATCCCTATCAGTTTTTGTATCAATCCATAAAATGATCTGTAAAAATGGATGAACGGAATGGATGAAACAAATACATCATGGTGGGGCCCATGGAGGACCAACGACCGGCCACAGGGGCTGGTGTCAGGGGGAGTAGCCAATCCGTCTCCCATGCAGGTGTGGGTGTCAAATATTCGCCTACACCAATAAATCATAGAGCCTTTTTACAAGAACCGGTTAGGTGCAGCCCTGCCTCACCCAAGATGGTGTGGCCCTTGCCACGGGCCCACCTTGATATAGGTATTCCACATCCACGGGCCCCATCTGTTTTTCAGGTGAGCCCAAAATGAAGTTGATACAAATCTTAAGCAGAGTTGTTATCATTCAATTTGGACATGTGGCTATTAGTATAACCAATAACTGATTTCAATAAACATGTGCGATTAAATGAGGGGCCAAGCATATTAAAGGCGTGTTTGCCTTGAATCAAATTGAATGCATGTAACCTGGCCGGGGTGCTGAATTAGTTGGATTATGATGATATGATCTGTAAATATTTGCATAACTATATATTTGACCACCAATTATTACAGCAATCAATCATTTTTACCTTGAAAACAATGAGTTTTTTTTTTTTTTCAACAATGATATCTTAGATTGTACTTCTCAATAAAGTAATAAAGAAATATGTTAAAAATAACAGCTTGATCATCAATTTTATTAATCAAAGTATCAAAGAATTACAATCAGCGAAAGGGAAAAATTAAGCATAATATATTACTTATGGTGTCCTGCATCGAAGAAAACAGCCATGGAAAATATCAAACAGTAATAAGATGGTTGTGGTATGAAATTAGTAGAATGTGACCAGGTAAAGACTCAACAATTTGAAGATCCAATGATCAAATCACGAATATTTAAACAAACCTACGGGTGTACTATGGTGATACACTGGACAATAACAATACTAAGTTAAGAATTAATGGCTTTAGACTTATGACAGTATAGCTGGATGGAAGTAGAGTGAATTAAGCTAAGTGACTAAACTAATATATGTCAATAAAGGATAATAGAGATTAGCAGCTATCGTAGAGTTGAAAATAGAATTGTTTGACTTGTATTTGTGAGAGCATTGAGCTTATTATCGAGTGCTACTTTTATATGCTTCTGAAAGGCAGTAGTCGTGCATATGACTCTGTTACTCGCGCATGAGTATTCGGATTACATAGCAGTCATATCCTACTTAGATTTGGAGTCCTTGTTGTATTGTGCCATTGTAGACTATTTGCTCATACTTTTAGATGGCTTTCCATCATCTGCTCCAACTTTCTTGCGATCTCCAAAGGATCCTGTACATTTTCAAGTTTTCTTTTAAATCAAAATCTTAAAATGATAATGCCATGCGTATGCCAATGTGGATACCTCATCCTATGCATAATGTTGATACCTCATCTTATGCGGATGACCAATTGCAACAAGATATGAACTATTGATGACTTCGGAAATTCTGAATCCATCCACCTTAAAAAACCCCGAACCAAACCTAATTCCAAACCAAACTCTAAGTCCAATTCGTAAGCCTGAGTTGATATACGAGCTAAATGCAAGCCAAATCTAAGATACATTCAACCCGGATTTTGACTCAAAATCCAAGCTCATGCCCTTTAGGGCTCGTTTGGCCGGGTGGATTGGAAGGGATTCAATGGTATTGGAAGGGATTGGAAGTTAAATCCCTGGATTGGCCTGGCGTGCCAAACTGACTGGGTGATCTGATCCCGGGATATAACAATCCCATGGATCTAAAGACAATCCACTGACAACACCATCATTACCTTTAAATCCCATCCAATCCACCCTAATCCGTTCAAATTTGCCTGGGACTTGTTTGGTTTGAGGGATTGGAAGGGATGGGAAGGTTTAATCCCGGGATTGGCCGGGCATGCCAAACAGACTCGATATAGTAATCCTAGGATATATAGCAATCCCATTGATCTTAAGACAATCTACTGACAACACCATCATTGCCTTAAAATCCATGCCATCCACCCTAATACCATTCAATCCCTTCCAATCCACCTGTCCAAACGGGCCCTTAGGGCTTACTTCTATTCTAAACTAATGATGTCAGAGACATCCATAAAATCTATTGGAGCTCCCCATGAAACCTGAGGTCAGTCCAATGGCAAGCGGCACACCATGTGTAGTCTGTCGTATAAATGATTTTGAATTTTTAGGTGCACTTCATGTGAGAAAAATAGGAGTAATTCATGAGGTGAGTGGCACATCATGCACCCCTTGCCACATGGATCACCTCAATATTCGGCACGGGAGTATGTAAATGAGAGAAAAATCAATCATCACCCAGAAATCCCCGCTTGAACTAAAATAATCACTCTG
Organism: Magnolia officinalis; assembly: GCA_021015155.1. Taxonomy (NCBI): domain Eukaryota; kingdom Viridiplantae; phylum Streptophyta; class Magnoliopsida; order Magnoliales; family Magnoliaceae; genus Magnolia; species Magnolia officinalis. Next base: position 41,309 of record JAJHSJ010001689.1, read on the forward strand.
CCCCTAGTTTCCATCTAATTACACCACATACGAAGCACCTCAACCAATGAGAAGTTGCCACAAGGCACCTCTATAATACCTCGAAAAATTTAGGCCTCGCCCATGTATATGAGTACTTAGTATTTACCCTCTTGTAAATCCCAATTTGGACCCATACATTTTCTAAGAATGACACTTGAACTGCCGCTCATGTTTAGTCCACAAACCAACCATTAAAATAGCCATACATCAGTAGAGGGAGACATCCGACCGTCCACATCACTTTCGGACCACCCAATCATAAAAAACCAACTTCAAGATCATCAAGTCCGCTCATGATCACCCAAATCACAATATTTGACTGTTAAAATTCACATTAAAACTCCAATAGCCTAATAAACCATTCAATTTATGAATTTAAAAGTAATACACCTGTTCATTTCAAACTAATTCTCTGTTGACTGAATTAAACTAATTAGAATTGTTCTTTACCAATCTGAACCATCCATCAACCTAATCAATTAAAACACCAATCATCAACACCTCAAACCCATTTTCGCATTTGGGTCATTCACTAAAAGTTACCCAATCCATTATCATCTATCCAAACCAACCAACCACTAGACCAATCCAACCCTTTCATCCATATGGATCATTCTTGCATTTAACTATACCATCTACGCAATGCATTGAACTCCCATAAAGGTTTCAATAAAAGGCTTTCCTCTCCAATGTTCCTTGTATAAATGGCCCACTTGAGCTTTAGAACGGCTTCATTTTTTAATTCGGGGTCTCACTATTATTTGGTAAAACAGATGGATAGAGCAGATTTCTCAAAAACATTTCGATGGACCCGCCAAAAAAAAAAATAAAAAATAAAAAAATAAAAATAAAAAATAGGAAGTTCTTGTGCAAGTATGCTGGGTGGGGCCCATTGCAATGTATGTGATAAATCCATTATGTCCATCTGTTTTGAGAGCTCATTTTAGGATATATGACCAAAAATGAGGTGGATAAAAACCTTAAGTGGATCACACAAGAGGGGAAATTGGGAAAGAAAATTCTTACCATTGACTTGGGCTCCACCATGATGTGTATATGCTATCCAAACCTTTTACAAGGTCATTCCCAATGGGATGAAGTGAAAACACCGTGAAGCTAGCTTGATACAAAACTTTTATGGCCATAAGAATGCTTCAATGGTGCTCACTGAGTTCCCACTATTTTCTCTCATGCGGCCCACTTAATTGTTGGATACACCTCATTTTTGGTTGAATGTCCTAAAATAATCTAGCAAAATGGATGGACATGGTGAGTTTCTCAAAAACATCTCGTGGGCCCCACCCAGCATCCTCATGCATGAACTTCCTATGGAAGGCTTTCGCGGGAATCCGCGTCCCGCACCTCCTTTATTTCACTTTGATCAAATTTGGTGGACCCTCTTATCATTGTATGAGGCCCACCAGCATGAAACCGGTCGTCCATCATCAGCCTAAGGAGTTTTCTAATGCCAACGTCCAATCCTCGCAGGTTCTTATCTTGCAACTCACTTGATCTTCAGATCTACACTAGACCCATACTCTACCTTGATCTGACCAACCTAACGAGCGGATTAGATTTCTCTCAGCATCACACGGGAACCCTACCTAACTATTTTGTCGTGAGAAAACACTCAATGGAATCTCTCGTGGGTGGTTGGAGGAGATTTCAACGTTGCTCATTTCTCTTTTGAGAATCCGGATGGCGGCGGGGGTGCAAGGCTTTGTGGGCCCACTGTGATGTAAGTGTTTTATCCACGCAAGAAGTTCGATCCAAAACTTTAGGGCTTGTTTGATTTTCCAATTCGGTGGTAAATGGAGTGTAAATGCGTGATAATTATTTCCTGATGTATTTACCGCATTCCTCCCTTTATTTGATTTGAGCACTTACTTTTTTATGCAAAAATGGAAAAGGTTGCAAATATTTATGGGTCCCACCATGATGCATGTCGCTTATCCACACCATTCATCCATTATGCCAAGTTGAATTTATGGCATGAGCCAAAAAATGAGGCATATCCAAAGCTCAAGTGGACCACGCCACAAAAAAAGTGAATCAAACACTTAACCGTTAAAACTTCTCATGACCACTGTTTCTTTTGGTGTGGGCCACTTGAGTGTTGGATCTACATAATTTTTCGACTCATGTCTCAAAATGTTGTGGTAAAATGGATGGACCAAACAAATATATCATATACGTCAGTCACCATGAGGTCTAAAAATTTAAACTAGCACTTTTAAACCGGTTTCCAAGGCAGAATTTCCCAAAAATTTTCAAAGGGTGAAGGGGGGGCTTCTAAGAAGTTTTAGATGATAGGCTTTAAATCCTCACTACTTCTTATGGTGTGGGCCACATGAGCGATGTGATGCCTTTTTTATGTAATGCCATAAAATTCATGGTGAGCCCCCACAGTGCCCCTAACATAACCTTAGATTGAAAGGAAAAAAGAAAAAAAGAGAAAATGTGTGAAATCCTAGCTAGTAAGGAGAGAGGAAGAGGACCAAATTGCACATACAAGGAAAGAGATAGAGAGAGAGATGTGTTTCACTCAAGAATTTTTTAATTCATTTTTCTCATGGATTTTGGAATTCAAAAATTTCTACTGCCGCTAATTTTAGAGATACATGTAACTTGAAAAATAACCTATCTCATAAAAATTTTGCATCTTTTTCCAGTAAAAAATTAAAGGTAGAGAGAAAATTAATTGCAACTTTTCACTGTAAGCAATAGAGTTACCTCAACCATGCCACTACCATGGGGGGCGGATTAGGTGAGACCCAGACTCACCTAAGATTGTGCAACCCTTGCCGTGGGGCCCACCTCGATATATGTATTTTGTATCCACCTTGTCCATCAGTTTTTTTTTTATATTACTCTATCCAAAATTTTAAGCAGATCCACTTATCAGGTGTACCATACCATAGGAAACAGTGGTGATTGGCCATTAATGGGTCACTGAAGTTTTATATCAAACTGATATTGGGTTTTTCTTCATCTAAGCTCACGCGACCTTATCAATAGATTGGATGACAAATAAGAAACATTACGGTGCACCATAGGACGTTTTTAATGGCAGGACATTCAATAACCACTGTTTCCCATGGTATGGTCCACCTGATAAATGGATCTAGTTAATTTTCAGAAGAATGCCCTAAAATGATCCGGAAAAACGGATGAACGGCGTGGATACAGAATACATACATCAGGGTGAGCCCCACGGTAAGGGCTGCACCGTATTGGGTGGGTCCGGGTCTCACCTAATCCGCTTACACTACAGTGATCCCTCACACGTATGAGAACTGGCACGTGTCCTGCGATTCAACACTCCTTCGTTCTCTCCTCGCGCGCGAGTCGCCGCAGAAAAAAAAAAGCAGCGCCAAAACCCTAGAAAAACCTCACGGCCCATCTTCTGTCATTGTTTCAGCTCTCCAACCTTGCCGACGCCGGGATTCGGCACCGGAACCTTCACACGCCGCAGAATTCTCGTCGGCCGTGAGTTCGTTTTTCTCCTTCCCTTTTCCCGTTCCCGTTTTTTCTCTTTTCCGACTCTCTCTCTCTCTCTCTCTCTCCTCTCTCTCTCTCTATCTCTGCTCTGCCTCCTCTGCCGACATCTCTCCAGCCCTCTCCTGCACTCGCTCCAGTCTCCAACTCCGATCTCTCGCTGCTCAGCTATCCTTCCTCGTCAACTCTCACAGCTTCGCCCGCACGCTCCCAGGGTGAGGAATCCGCGCAATCCAAAACGGACGGGGCTAGTCATCCCTGGGCACGCTGTCCTAGCGGGAATCCCGAAACAGCCCATGGCGGCTGGCGGGAATCCAGAGCGGATTCGGAGTGAGCGGCCGGAACCCCGCCCCATGCTTGGGTCGGGATTCCCGCACGGCGTCAATGTCAGCAGCCGCGCAGCTGGCTTTCCAATGCAATGCTTGATCAGAGCAAAGTTGGCCTGGCGGCACGTTATTAGCGTTAATATCATTACTTTCCCCCATTCTTGTTTTCGCGATGAAGTTAGAAGTAGTGTTCGTAATATTGGTATCGCAACATGTATCGCACCCTTGGGATACAGATACATATCGGTCATCGCACGGGATATACGTTGTATCGCGTAATTTATCGCACTTTTTGGGAAACATGGGGAAACAGTGGGAAAATTGTTGAAATTTTCAATGAAACTTCAGTGATTATTGAAGAATACCTTAATACACACTTTTAAATTGTAAACTCTCAAAAAAGAAGTGTACATAATAGGTTTCCTTTGTAAGGAGTCCTAAGCTATGCGCTGACTGATTGAACTAATGTAACTATATTCAAATTGAATGCATACATTAATAAATGTATTAAAACATGTATGAAATATAATTAATTCATTCAAAAGTAGAAATTGTAAACATACCCATCAATAATGTGACTAGTTGATTTTTGGGGTATGATGGACGTTTAATGCTCACTGTTTCATGTCGTGCGGCCTACTTGATCTTAGAATCTGCGTGATTTTTGGTATCATGCCTTAATATGCTCTGGAAAAATGGATGGACAGAGTGGATTTCTCACAAACATCATTGTGGGTCCCACCATGAGCCCCATAGGACCATCCATCTCTAACTTGGTCCTAGCGAGATGTGAATTGCCTACTGATCTTAGGGCCTCACCATAATATATACATTTCATCCACTTTGTCCATGTATTTTTCCAAATAGTTTTAGACCATAATCCAAAATATGAGGTAGATTCAAATCTCATGTGGACCACACCGTTGGAAACATGAGCAATATGAAGTTTTTAATGATGCATCAGTGGAATTTGGATCTGCTTAAATTTTAGGATTTTTTTATAGTGAGGCACTCAATCACCACTGTTTCTTATGGTGTGGTCCACCTAATATTTGGATCTGCTTAATTTTTGGGACCACATCCTATTCCTAATATGGGTTGGAGAAACGGATGGACAACATAGATACATTACACATCGGTAATGTGATGTATATGTTTTATCAGGGGTTTGTGGGGCCCAGTTTAATGTATATGTCTTATCCCACTCCGTCCATTCATTTTAACATATATTTTAGAGCATTAGCTAAAAAGTAGGGAGATCTAAGGCTCAAGTGGACCACACCATAGGAAGCAGTGAGGATTGAACGACTATGGTTGAAAATGTCTTGGGGGCCACATAATTTTTAGATCAAGCTAAATTTATGTTTTCTCTTCATCTAGGTCTGTTAGACCTTATGAACAGATTGGATGGCAAATAAACATCACGATGGGCCCTAGGAAAGTTTCAACGGTGGGCATCATTGTCACCACGGCTTCCCGTGGCGTGGTTCACTCGAGCCTTAGAACTGTCTACTTTTTAGGCTCGTGCCCTAAAATAACCTAACAAAATGGATGGCCGGTGTAGATAAAACACATACATCATGGTGGGCCCTACAGAGCCCCCGACAAGATTGTCAATATCCGCTACCAAATCTGTACGCGGACTTAAAAAAAAAAGGATGCGGATTAGCTCTACAGTTGAGCAGCGAACGTCACCAAGTTCCGTGGGGCCCACCATGATTTATGTGTTGTATCCACACTGTCCATCCATTTGGAGAGATCATATTAGGGCATTAGACAAAGAATGAGGCAGATCCAGAGTAGTAGTGGACCCCACCATAGAAAACAGTGGGGAGAGTGACTCCACCGTTGAAACCTTCCTAAGGTCCACTGTGATGTTTATTTGAGATCTAACCTTTCCATAAGTTAACAGACATGAAATAAGGGAAAAACAAATATCAGCTTGATCGAAAACTTTTGTAGCCATTAGAAGTGCTTAATGGTGGGCGTCACTCTCCCTGCCGTTTTCTATGGTGGGGGTCCACTAGAGCTTTGGATCTGAATCATTCTTTTTAATCATGCCTTAAAATTATCTCTCAATTGTATGGACGGTGTGGATACAATGCATACATCATGGTGGGCCACGTAACTTGGTGACGTTACTTCAGTAGCGAGTCTCACTACTTAAACCTGTCAGCAGCTCATCCGCGTCTGTAAAAAGGCACCTGAGGCCTTTTTTTCCGAAACAGAGGAACCCTAAATCCCCAAAATCCTGCTTTTTCTCTCCTATACACTCCACATCTCCGATTTTAAAGATTCTTGGCCGCTATCGAAGGGAATCGAAGATTTTTTCGCAGTTACCTACGAACGGTGCACGGCTTCGATCGATTGGCATACCAAATGCAACTTCCAATTAGGCAATCTCTTCTACAGGTACCAAAATACACTATTTTGAAAGTATTTCATTTTTTTTATTATATATATTTTCGATTTTCTGGGGCTGTTCCGTTTTTTTTTTTTTTTTTTTTCTTCTGATTTTTTGACATTCCCGGCCCTTTAATTGCAAAGGAAATGTTAAAATCCCTGATAAAAAAACGGTAGAAGTGATAATATTTATCGATATCGCACGATATTTTGCGATATCTCATGATATTTTGCAATATATCGTACGACACACAACATTCTTTGAATTTTTTGTATTTCAAGGGCCTTCCGAGGGGTTTGGTATTGCTCGCCATCGATACTGATAATATCGGCGGATAGTATCGATATTACGAACACTGATCAGAGCCATCTCTCGCTTCGTAGCACATGGCAAAACTGTCTCAAAATTCAATGGGGATATGATGACTAGGATTGTTTGATTTATATGTTCCAACTAAGGGCCATCCATGAATAGGACCTGCTAGATGAATGCTTGTAGTGTGCATCAACTGGCCCACACTCTACGTACACTGTATTGGACGACTAATGCACAAGGTGCATTAGTTTTGTGCATCAGCTACACTTGAGATAAGATGACCTCACCAAGAATACATGTTAAGTGTCACACTGACCTGCAAAAATCAAAGAACTTGGTTCTGCATCTAATCATCATTTGATCTTTGGTTGGACGATGATGATGTTATTTCACCACGCATGTTTCATGCGGAAGCTTTCTTCCTTGGATTACCTAACACATCTGTCTTTCTTTGTAATATTTACAAATTTCTGAGTCACTCCAGTTCTCTCTTTCTCATATGTTTTTTCCCTGTATAATAACCACATTCTGTTGTTGTTCGTTTTTAATTGTTTTCAGGTGCGGAGACTTTAACTTGTTGAGCCATCACAAAATTCGTTTAACGATTTGTTTCTACTTGGGTTGTTCCCGAATTGCCCATTAGATACCAACCATCGCACATATGTTTTAGATCCCTACAGGCAAGAATTTGAATGCGCTTGTTGGGTTTGTAGATCCTTTCCTTCAAGCAAGCCAACTATTTTATTATGGGTAAGGCATGCTTTTTTTGTACTTTTGTTATTGAGTAGCCATGACTTGTAAGCTTGATAATCAAATTTGATTACACATAAATCTTCCGTTTGTTGGTTCAGCTTCATGCCCTTTTAGTTTTAGCTCAATATGGCACTATATTTGGTGCTGTCTTTTCAGAAAAGAATCAAACCACATTTTAACTGTACATGTTTACCACAGTTGTTTCATTTATGAATTCCTTAAGTGGAAGCTTACAGTTAGATCAGAACCTATGTTTTTTCTAGTGGGCATCACCTGATTGGATGACACAACACCCCCTCCTGTCTACCTGTGTCCACGAGATTGTGATAATTTTTCTCGTGGCTTGTATTTCACCTTATCCACTATTTTTTTTTTTGAACATTTACCTTATCCACTAATCCCTTTGCCATGGGATGAATACCGATCTTCATTTGTTTTATCATCTTGAAACCTTTAAGAAGAATTATATGGTACCCTGGTGGGTTATAGTGGATATGCATGCATCCAATTTATCAGTCCAGACCATTGTGGATGGGCCATATCCCAAAAATCAAACGGTAGGCTGGACAACCTTAACAGTTCGCTTGATGGTATCAAACATACTATGAAAAAGGGGAAAATGAAGTGAATTGTCCAAGTGCAATTGGCAACTGTCCATCTGTTGAACAGTTAGAGCCATTCAGTCTCAGAGATTCAATCATTCACAGCGGGACCTACAATTGGACTGTTTAGATTGAGTGCATATTGGACTCCCAGTGGTTGCACACATTCATATGATTCATTGGACTGTTCCACAGGCCCAGATTATATATATTGTTCTATCTTTAACCCATGATGTGGTGTTAGTCAATCTGGTTGTGGTTGGGTTTCACTCTTCATGGTCATGATTCCCTTTTTGCTGCTATTTTCAGATGGCAAGTCAAGAAAGAAGGGAGAAGTAGCAAAAAAGGGCTAAATAAATTGAAGAAGAAGTTATTGGAAAGGAGGTTTTGTTGAACCCCATGAAGTCAATCATATTTGTTCTGAGAAAGAAGATGGCCCGGAATTCATGAAAGGTATGCATTAATTCTCAATTTATGCTTTTGTTCATCTTTAGCATTTGCTTAGCTGCTTTTATATTGATATGACAAAGTCAAGCTGGAAAGTTTGATGACTAGATTAAGTTAGTTTGGGTTTTAGATGCACGTGTGTCATGTGCCACTCAAACGTGGCAATTATTACAGAAAATAGGGAGTTGGTGATTTCCCCCATGATTGATTAGATATCGAGCTTATCCAGCAGAAGCCACGTCGAGCAATGTTGCTCGACAGGTAACATCCTGCGTCCTTGCACGGCTTGTTCTTCAAGCCCTGCTTCTCCTTTTCCCTTCCCCAGG
>JAJHSJ010001625.1:0-47615 GCA_021015155.1 Magnolia officinalis
GAAACGACAGGGTGGTTTTCAACTGTAGAAACCACTGTTTTTATATGCTATGGCCTGCCAGAAGATGTAACGACCTGGAAATTTCCGTACATTGGGCCGAGTACCACCTCGACCAGAAATCACATAGGATTAAATCCTTTAGAAATTTAACAAAGTTAACTAAGTACTAAACTCGTTAATCATGAAATCCGTTGGGATCGCTTTAAATACGATCTGCAAGACCCAAAACTTGCAGAATGGTGACTCTAGTTTACCCTAAAGTCTAGAGCCAAACTCATTACCCGTCTGCTCTCGGGACTGAAACGAAACTTCGTATGAGATCTAGATCGCACATCGGGAGTCCGATTAAAACGAAGCTAAGGAACCAGGACCGCCCCACTGGGCTTGACAATCATCTCAAAAATCAGATGATTCCGATGTCCCACGGCCATTGTTTCACTCCGGAGTGAGGGAGTGTGAAAAACACTATTTCAATCCAAATGAAAATATCTGGATATAGTGATCTGGCACCTTTCGGTTGCGCGTCAGTATTAAGCAACCTGACCGTCGGATCAGACCACATTAACACACCCTCGGATTAAGAAAACTTATTTCAGACCATTTACATGTACTCAGAATTTTGATCGTGGCCCACGGACCGTTGAACTGAAAGTGGTCGCCCCGTGCGATCTGGGATTCCGATCGAGTCGAAAACGTAATCCCCACGTAGATCCGCAGAGGGTGAGCTTAAGTCTGACGTTTGGCTTAAAGAGGGCTACCAGAACACCACCCTTTTGAGCTTGGAAAAGTGGCGATTGCCTATATATGCAGCCACCCTTGAACCTGAGTCTATTTGGGACATGTTCTAGGCTATAAAAGGGGCTTAGAACAGCCCCTCTCACAGCCATACGAATTTGGGTCCAAACCTTAGAGAGAAAGAGAGAAAAGAGAGAGAAAGTTGTGGAGATCGAGGTCGATCTTCCTCCTGCCTCCTGCTGCTTCCACTCCTCCCACGGCCTACACCGCCCTATTCCAGGAGATTTTCCGACGGTTTTCACCCCATTTGAAGGTAAGAACCCTAACCCTAGGTCTGATTTGAGCTTGATTAGTGATAGGTTATGGAAAGACTAATCGAATGCGCTCTTTAGGCTAGGAAACTCCCGTATACGGAAGCTCCAACACCCTTGCTGATTCGTTGAAATTCCAAGGGCTGAGGTGAGGACTTTAAGAAGCGTATCAGTTACGTTTTCATTCAACGCTTTCAATGTCAGATAATGATAGATTCATGATCTGCATGCAAAGCACATGTACAAGTGCTTTTCCGTTTCCTGTTTCGATTAGCGATAAAGATTATGGAATTTTACATACTCTTGATATACGTAGAATACCGTATACGTATTTTTGTTGAGAAAGGTTTGACATGTTTATTAATGTTTGATTATATCATGTGTGGATAAAATGCTAGTTTGGCGAAAGAGATCGCGAAAATACGGTTCATCGGTGTAAATGTCATGTATGTTTTTGAAATTGCGTATTGAGAAATCCCGCATCGTGCGGATTTTGGAATAATGGTATTGTTATTTTGCTGTATGAATACGATATACCCGGGAAAAATACTCCCAGGGCGAAGGGACACCCTAACACAAGTTTCGTTAACATACGTCGCGTATGTTGAAATAGTGTATTCTAAGTAATTGGTTAACCCTCGTGTGCGCAAGTACTCATGTATTAGTGCCTTAGAGAGGTGCTGATGTGGGGTTTCCGACTCCCTTAGAGACAAGTAGGCTTCCCTCCGTGCGGTGGTTCGCTAGAACCGCTCACCTGTAATGTGTTCTAATGATATCCCTATGTGGATAGTGCCTGACTACACGCTTCACAACATGCTGCACAACATGCTTCACAACATGCCTCACACCTGCTTTGTAACATGCTTACCTTCTGTTTTTACTTCTTGCTTTATAACATGCTTATTAACATGCTTGTATTGCTTGTTTATCATGCTTTACTTCACATGCTAACGATGAAAACTGTTTGCGTTTGGGACTTTTTATAGTCCAAACACTCGGTACTAGACTTGTGATTGTGGCTGAGAATTCATGTCGCCACAAGGGCGGTCCTGCTAACCCGAGTCGTACGTCGGTTGGCGATAGTGGTTGGCCACGCGGAGTGCTTTTGCGCTCCATATCGCTCAACTTGCGGTGCGCTCGAGCTAGTCAGGCTCGCCAATTAAACCGAAGTGTAGTTGTGTGTTCATCCTGTTTGGTCGTACTCTTACTGCTTTAACCGGGTACAAACTTACCAGTGGTGATTCCCGTTTAACCATGGTACCTAGATCCTCTAAGACGCATGAGCCGGGCATGGTGGTATGGGACACCGTTGTCGAGCTGTCGGCCTATGCTGGGGCCATGTGCCTCCCCGTAGTGACCATTGCGCAACTACTCGTGAGCCGAATACGGTGGTATGGGACACTGTATTCGAGCTGTCGATACTTCGGCGAGAGCCGAGTACGGTGAGATCTGTGCTCGTGCTGACGGGCGACGAGTCCTCCGTGGTATCATCGAGTACACTCCAAGGGTCTGTGGTTGCCGCATTTCTTTCACAGCAACTAGAGTGTGAGTTGAGCCGAGTATGGTGAGACCTGTACTTGAGCTGACGGCTAGTGATTGAGCGAGTACGGTGAGACCTGTACTCGAGCTGACGGCCAGCAATTGAGCCGCATACGGTGAGATCTGTATCCGTGCTGACGGGTGACGAGCCTTTGCAATGCCATCACTAAGCTTCTCAACCATAACATCGTATGAGAATACTAGGATTGACGACCTAGAATGGATCATGTTGGGAATGATACGAGAGAGGTACCTTAGTTTCCCAATACTGCTGAGGAAATGGACTATAAAAACTTGGTAATCATGAGCATCATCGCACCGCAGTGCTTTGTAGATGTGGCGCACTGAGGGAGTAAGCATTCGCGAACGTCAGATGATGTCGCTTGAGGGTGGTTTGGCAAGGGCATACAGCATCATGTCATATCATTTTTGCATTTAACAAGAGGAGTTAGAAATGCTTGATTTGTACTGCTTTATCATTACTGCTTGGTTGATTTGATAACATGTTAACTTATGCTTATTGTTCCACTGAGTTAGCTACTCACTCCCACTTACGGGACGGTGTTGTACACACCAACCAGACTCTGTCGCAGGTTTAGAGGGCGCCTTGGTTTCAGGAGCCAGAGCCCGACGTTGACGAGCACCAGGAGGAGTTCTCCTTCATGCATCCTCTGACGGCTACGCCTAGGCCCGGCTGCATCGCGGGATTCTCGGGCCTCTTTTGAGGATTTATTTTGGGTTTTTGACTTACAAATAGTACATGTATATTGGTTGCTCAGCTAGTACTCATACTCTGGAGTTCAGAAAATTTTGTTACTTTACATACTTGAATATAAATTTCAGTCTTCCGCTGCTTTTAAATGCAATTGAACTGGAGTATGAATTACTGTTTTGGTTTATTCTCATTCATGTTTATTGCGCTAACTCAGACAACATTTAACCGGCATTGTGTATGTTGCATAGTGATGTCGTTGGAACTCGGGAGTTGAGTTCATACTCCGACCCCCGAATTTCAGGGCGTTACAGAAGATCGATGGACTTTATTTTTTGGCTCAACACCTAAAACGGACCGAGGACCGAGGATGGATGGACGGTGTGGATTGAATACATATACATCAAGTTGGGGCCTACACAAGTGCCCGCCCAAATAGCCTTGAACCAAGGCTAATATTTTGTTTTTCCTTTCAACGTCCAGCGTCCCTGGACGATGGACAGTTTTGGCATAGTACATACATTTGAGGTGTGCCCCACCTATGGACGTGGGCCACCAAAAGAAGGGTTGGATGGCATGGGAAATACATACATCAAAGTGGGTCCATCCAAGTGGGTCACACACTACATCACAAAAAAAAAAGAAAAAGAGGGAGAGAGAGAGAGAGAGAGAGAGAGACAAGAGGGACGCGTGATGAGGAGGGACCCTGGCACTATGGGCCCTCCCTTACATGATTTATAACATACATCAAGTGGGTCCCATTCCATATGGGCCCACCGATCAAAATCAACGGTGGAGATCCTTTCTCCACCAAAATGGAAGGTCTAGATGACCCCTTTTTCAAACTTAGAAAGTAAAAATCATGATGGGGTCCATGGAGAATGGCCCCATCATGGAATAACCATGATAATCAAGGTGGGCCATTGGCCACATCTTAGGGTCCAAAGTGAGATCCATACCATTGATCAGTAGGCCTCACTTGGCCCATCATAAAAACATGGAAACTAGCCTATAAAAGCACCTACCGTTCGATCTTCTTGGTCCGATGGAATACCGGTCTCCTTGTTCTTCACTTTGATGGAAGATGATGAGAAATTAAGGGTTGGGATGAAGGATTTTAGGGTGGGAAGTGGGCCACACAACACTTTTTCTATTTTCTCTCCTTAGAAAAACTTGGACGTGTGCACCTCTTGGTTGCTTGAATTTGTGTTGAGAACGAGAGAGAGGTGTGTGTGGTTGTAAGAGAGATGTGAGTGATGGATGTGAGGTGAGTGATGGGTGAGGTGAGAGATTGGTTGACTTTTAGGGTTTGCTTGACTTTTGGATAAAGGAAGCATGGGTTGCTCTTGTACTTGACATGAGGTGATTAATTGATTGATTTGAGTGATTAATCGATCCGACATGTTGTAGAGATTCTCTTGGATTGCAAACGCGTGGCGTTTTCTTCAAAATAAACGTCAGCCCATATCTCCTGGCCAGGGTATCGGATCTGTGTGTAAGACGCGGCGTTGGAACTGCACCGACAGTGCGGTCGCAATGGTACAAGTCTCGGATTAAGCCAACTCAAATCTACAGGATACAACTTAGGGTCACGCGCAAACATCAATTATAGGTTGCAGATTGTCGGACTTCGATGGGAAGGACCGCGGGAGTCGACGGAACAATACGAACTAGGATACGGGTCTTACAGTCACCAAACCATGCGCATGGGACGATGGCCAACAACATGATTTACCAATCTCATAATCTCAAAATCAGGAAAAGAAGATAATCAAAGCTATTGCAGATCTACGGTAATTTGAGTCACAATAAACCATTAAAAACTGAAAGCATTCTTTAAATATCAAATTAGAATCCATGAAGGTTCATCATAAACATGAATCAAAGCAATAAAAACAACGCATCATGCTACAAGCTTCACCTCTTAGCCCTAACTAAGAGGTTTAGCCAACCATAGACATGATTGGATATAAAACCCTAGAAGAAAGCATGAAAAACTAAGGAAGAAAGGAAGAAAAACACTTGCGACGCTCTCCACCCTTGTGCTTCACTCCTCCAAACCCTAAATGATCCCTAGGGATGCCCTAGGGACTCCTATTTATAGTTGTGCAAGACCTCCTTTCGCACTGACTTGAAAAAATTTAGAAACCACCTCAAATTTGAGCAGTTTCGATTCTATCGAAGTGTCTTCGATATCCTCCTTCGATTCTATCGAACAGTCTTTGATTGAATCAAAGATCGGTCCAAAACTTTCCAGCGAGTTTGGCTTGAAATCCTGAAATTCTCTTCAGTAGAATCGAAGATCGATCCAAAATTGTCCAGCGAGTTTGGCCTGAAATCCTGAAATTCTCGATTCTACCGAAGTGTCTTCGATACTATCTAATAGTCTTCGATAGAATCAAAGTTTGTTCTGGAGGTTTTTTAAAACTATGTTTTTCTGGCCTTGGAATTTCAGATTATCATATTTTAGGACGATTTTCAGGATTCTTTCACTTCAAATCTTTGGTTCTCTTCCTTCATCACTTGGTTTCCTTGGATCTTTGGCATGTGAATTCTTCAATCTTGGTATCTTAAGATCCGTCCCTTGCCTTGGTGCTTCTTGAGCATTAAATCTGTGCTTTTAGAACCCTTTTCAATCCAAGCTCTTAAATTCACCTTGCAACACAATCATGAGTAAAATATAACATTAAGCATTATCATGTTCATAAAACCAAGATATAAATGGGGGATAATATGTAATATTTGACCATCAACATAATCCTCAACCAACATTTTGCTAGTCCCGAGTAAAGTATGTGAAAAATATTTCAAAACCATTGTATAATCATCATAAACTCAAGAGGTTTCAAAATCAATCCAGATAATAGAGTTTTAGTGTACATCAACGTTGAGTCTTATACTTTCCTAAACTCTAGCACTTGGTAACTTCATAATCAAGTTCAAACATTAATCATCAATTAGAACAATTCCAAACATTGAGTTCCATAAGTGCATAATGAAGTTCTAGACTTATCACAATCAAAGGTTCAATTCTTCATTTTCATGATAACATTGATAATCCAAAGATCATTCAGACAACCAAAACCTAAACCGAAACTTGCCTTCTTTTAATTCCCTTTTTATTCCTCTAGCTTTTTGATTTTTCCATCGATGGCTTTCACGCCATGTCAACATTTTTAAAGATCCTTAATAAGTGGCCTTTTCAAAGGCAACCGTTTTTAGCTGGGTATTTTTTTTTTTTAACATGATGGACAAATTCCCCAGTTTGGTTCCTTTCCCATGCTAAATAATCACATGTTAACAATTCAATGTTGACTAAAGCTTTAATGTGAAAGCTAGATGTGACATATGACATAATGACTTGATCAATATTTAAAACTCGTAATCATGGATTAATAATTCGAACTTACTTTGAAATCTCCAAGTAACTGAATCCAAGAGATATAAATCATCAATATTAAGCATCTTAAACTTCAATTTTTTTTTATTATAATTTTCTGCAATTTTACTCAAAGACTAAGAAAACAACTGATTAGTTTACGTAATCTCCCTCCCCAACCTAAAATCTATATTGACCTCAACGTAAAAGAAATAAGCATGTAATGCAAAAGAGGCAATGAAAAGAAAAAGGGAAGTAATAGGAAGATAGTACCTGAAGAAGGAATTTAAAGGCTTTTCCAATGATCTCAGTATGAAGATGGGTTAGCACAAAAGACTCAAATAGACAATAAGCAAACTATCATAAACAACGGAATGCAAACTATCCTAAATAGTGGAAGTAAACTATCCTAAACAGCGGAAAGTAGTAAACCTAACTACACCTCCGTCAGACTAGGAGGTCAATCCTAGTAAACAGGATCAGTCAGAGGCATGGACATGTCCTCTGAATTAAATTTTTCAACAAATGGCTTTAAACGATGTCCATTCACTTTGAAATCATTGCCATTGTTTGGATTCCGAATCTCGACGGCCCCGTGAGGATAGACATTAGTAACAGTGAAAGGGCTGGTCCAACGAGATCGGAGTTTTCCTAGAAAGAGATGTAACCGAGAATTGTACAAAAGGACCAATTATACAAAAGGACCTTCTGACCTAGTATGAATGATTTTCTAAGAATGTGTTTGTTATAAAATACCTTCATTCCGTCTTTATAAATTCTCGAATTCTCGTATGCATCATTCCGGATTCTTCGAGTTCATTCAACTGGAGTTTGCGTAGCGAGCCAGCATTGTCTAAATTGAAGTTCAGATTTTTAATCGCCTAGTAGGCCCTATGTTCCAACTCCACAGGTAAGTGGCAAGCCTTCCCATAAACAAGTCTCTAATGGAGACATTCCAATAGGGGTTTTAAATGCAGTACGGTAAGCCTATAAAGCATCAGTCAATCGGATTGACCAATCCTTGCGGTCAGGTTTAATCGTCTTTTCCAAAATGTGTTTAATTTTCTTATTGGAAATTTCAGCTTGCTTACTTGTTTGTAGGTAGCATAGAGTGCTCACCTTGTGAGAGATGCCATATTTCATCATTAAGTTTGCAAATGGCCTATTACAAAAATGTGAGCCCCCATCACTAATGATGGCTCGAGGCGTTCCGAACTGGGAAATGATGTTTTCTTTTAAGAATTTAATGATCGTTTGATGGTCATTATTCCGGCATGGAATTACTTTGACCCATTTAGTGACATAGTATACTGCTAGCAGAATGTATAAATTCCCAAAGGATTGGGGGAATGGTCCCTTGAAATCGTTGCCCCAGCAATCAAATGCTTCTATGATAAGAATGGTGTTTAAGGGCATCATATTTCGACGGGACAATGCTCTCGATTTCTAACAAAGCTCACAAGCTTTGCAAAACTCATGAGTGTCCCTGAACATAGTGGGTCAGTAAAAGCCACACTGCAGAATCTTGACCGTGGTCCTTTTAGTAGAAAAGTGACCACCACAGACATGAGAGTGATAGAAGGAGATGACACTTTGGTGTTCATTATCTAGCACACATCTCCTTAAGATTTGTCTAGGTAATATTTAAACAAATACAGATCATCTCAGAAAAACTTGCGTACATCGGCGAAGAATTTTTTCTTATTTTACGTAGTCCAATGTGTTGGTTTGAAACTTGTCGCAAGATAATTAGCAATTCAGAAAATCAAGGTGAGTGGGGAGACTTTAAACAATTGTTCGTCAGGGAACATGTCATTTATCTGTGTCGTCTCAAGGGAATCAGGGAGATCAAGGTGGGAAAGATGGTTAGCCACTACATTTTTTACTCCCTTTTTATCTTTTATTTCCAAATCAAATTCCTGGAGTAGAAGGATCCATCTTATCAAGCGGGGCTTAGCATCATTCTTAGAAAGAAGAGATTTAAGCACCGCATGATCAGTGTAGATGATGATCTTGGATCCGATCAAGTAGGACCTAAATTTGTCCAAAGCGAATACTACAGCTAAGAGTTCCTTCTCCATAGTAGAGTAATTCACTTGGGCAGGATTTAAGGTTTTTCTTGCGTAGTGCATAACATAGGGCTTTTTGTCTTTTCTCTGGCCTAGCACCGCCTAAAGAGCATGGTCGGACGCATCACACATAAGTTCAAAAGGAATGATCCAATTGGGTGGCTGCATGATAGGTGTGGTGGTTAACATGTCCTTGAGCTTAGAAAAACCTCCTGGCATTGCTCACTCCACTCACATGGTACATCCATTTGAAGTAGGTGTACAAGGACAAGAGAGGTGACTAAAGTCCTTTATGAACCTGCTGTTAAATCTAACGTTTCCTAAGAAGGATCGCACATCTCTTATGCTTTTGGGTGGAGGTAGGGTAGAGATAAGATCAATTTTAGCTTTATCTAATCAATTCCCTTGGATGAGATGATATGTCCAAGAAAAATTCCCTTACGAACCATGAAATGACACTTCTCTCAATTTAGTACCAAATTCTTTTCCTCACTTCAGCACACATCGAGATTCTCCAACAATCGCAGAAGGATGGACCAAACAGAAATCGTCTATGAAGACCTCTAGATATTGCTCCACCATGTCAGAAAAAATACTCACCATGCATTGCTGTAAAGTGGCGTGGGCATTACAACAGTCCGAATGGCATCCTTCGGTAAGCAAATGTGCTAAATGGACATGTGAATGTGGTATTTTCTTGATGTTCAAGGGCTATCTCTATCTGATTGTAGACCGAATACCCGTCAAGGAAGCAATAGTACGAGTGACCGGCTAGTCTTTTTAAAATTTGATCAATGAAAGGTAAAGGAAAGTGGTCCTTCCACATGATGGTATTCAATTTCCTATAGTCAATGCACATTCTCCAACCAATAGTAACTCTAGTTGGCACGAGTTTTATAACGTCTAGAATTTTCAATATTTTGAATTTACAAAAATCCATAAAATTTTTTGATATAATTATTCCACATTGTCACTTATTGGTCCTTGACGCTCGAAGTGAGCCTATACATGGGTGATACCGGTAAAGAACTGCACAAATTTAATAAATCAACCGTAGAAAGCGAATGAACCCGCCCGATCACTTAAGTATCGAGTTTAGCCTCGTGATTTGTTCACATAGGGCCCAAATCTGGCCGACCTATCACTAACTAATCAAGACGACCACAACTAGATTAAAGATCTACCCAAAGACGAGGTAACTATGGGTCAGATCGTAATTAACAAACCAAAGTGACCCAATTATCCATTTAGCCTACGAACCAACGGTTTAAAGTGATTATGACTGAATTGCTATTTTCACTAATTGCGAATAGGCCACACTATGAACATAGTTAATCCAAACCTTAATCATTGCCCACGAGAAATCTTGCTGCCTAATTCATTTCGAAAATGCCTTAATTATCCAAATGAGATCTAGACCACTCGTTAGTGGGTCACTAGTTCTTAAACTATAAAATAACGTCTGTCTCATTGGGCTTGACGCCCATCGCGGGTGGCGAATTGAGAAAGTGCATACAACAACTCAACTTGAGCCGAAAGTTAAGTGCTTGCAACGCGCAAATTCCCTAAGCCAAAATATAAAACTTAAGTGAAATAGACCTTCCGGTCTTTCGTGAAGTTGTGGCTTTCCGAGTGTTAGATCATAACCAAACTCGAAGCATGAGTTAATGATATTTATCTGCTCATGTCCGTATAGCCGCAGCCCCGATTGACCATCGGTGACCGTTAAACAGACTTCTAATCACATCCGTTAATTAGCGCATCAAATGTTGGGCCGATCATATCCATACATAGATCATCATTAGGGTCAACTATGTTACGGTGTATATCAACCTTTACACCCCATAATGGACTCCAAAGGTTAGAAACAAACCCCCATATGGCTAGTATAATGAAAACATAGGTCTTAGGGCCATTTCCACCACATCTGGCACTATAAATACTCATTCATTCCACGCCCCCTCTCCTCATACGAATTTTTCATAGAATTTGGGGAGAAAGAGAGAAAGGGAGGAAGAAAGGGTGTAACAGCCCGACCAACACTGTACGATATTATCCGCTCTGGGTCTCACTGGACCCGCACGGTTTTGTTCTCGGGGTTGCCTCCAAAAGGCCTCATGTGGGGGAAGGATATTGGTAGCTTGCCCAGACCCGGTGCTCCCGTGGTCCCGCCCATATCAACACCTATCCCACTGATATTGTTTACCCTAACTAACAACCCATCAGAGTACGCAGCAGTGGTTTTGCCTCGTCACTGTTGCACATGTGGGCGGATGCTGATGTGGGTGGGGCCTAAGGGCCTAGGCGAGCTATCAGTGGTTGGCAGGCTACTGTGCTGGTAGGCTACTGTGTACGCAGTGAGGGTTAAACTTGTCTCACTTCGGAAGAGTCATAGGAAGTAATAGTGGTTATATGTGTGGTTCGGACCTTTCTTGTACGAGGCCTTTTGGGGGCAACCCTGAGAACAAATCCGTGAGCCCTTTGGGCAAAGCGAACAATATTGTGTCCTTGGGTGGGGCGTTTCATATGGTATCAGAGCTGAGGATGGCTCTACCCTCAGTGGGGGATATTGTGATGCCCCGTCACTGTTGCACATGTGGGCGGACACACGTGGGTGGATGCTGATGTGGGCGGGGCCTAAGGGCCTAGACGAGCTACTAATGGTTGACAGGCTACTGTACTGGCAGGCTATTGTATACGCAGTGGGGGTTGAACTTGTCCCACATCAGAAGAGTTGTATGAAGTTGTGGTGGTTATATGTGGGGTTCGCATCTTAAGGATATAACGCGTTTTGGGGGCAACCCTGAGAACAAAGCTGTGAGCCCTTTGGGCAAAGTGAATAACATTGTGTCCTTGGGTGGGGCATTTCAAAGGGAGAGAGAAAGAGAAAGAGAGTAAGAGAGAAAGAGAGTGAGGTCCTTGGTGTTTGCTTGCATCGGAATCCATTTAACACAACCCAAGCTATTACCATTTTCCTTTGTCGAATCCACCCCTACGCACGATCGGAGGTAATAAATGATTCATACCTCACGTTTAAACTATCTCATGTTAAATTTTATGAATCTTACTTAAGATTTCTTTGATCTAATTAGGAATTTGTGTTTTTCCTTAAAACCCCAACCTTGGATGCTCTAAGTCGGACGAATCATTGCAAAGGTGCGGACCATAAATGTTTAGGTTACCGTTTATTAATTTTATTATTCAGTGAATGATTTATAATTGCCAGCTTAGAATTTGCATGATAACCTATGTGTATTTCGATTTCAGTCCATGATTTACAAATCTTAAGATAGTGACACCTACGTGTTCGATGAAATGCCTGAATGAGTAGATTATTGATTTTGATGATTGAATGTGAATCCAATCATCTTTAATGTTCGTTGACTTGATTAGATTGAGAAGTAGGATTACAAGAGTAGTCTAGTTAGTCGGCAAATTCTCGGATATGAGTTGACCAAATTAATTTGGCCACCCTGGGCAAGTTCGATCGGTTCAGGTCAAATACGGACGACTAACAGGGGCTGGGCCACGCAGAGTGCTTACACACTCCATGCCGGTTATGCCGATGTTCGCCCATATCAACCGAAATTATCCAAAGAACCGGCTAACCCTATATATGTTCACCATATATGATCACAATTGTTTGAATCTGAGACACCTCCCTTACCAATTGCAAAGGTCTATTATTAACTATTACCATTGCGATCCTCAAGACTCGTGAGCCAGGCATGGTGGTATAGGACACCATGTCCGTGCTGTCGGCCTATGCTGGGGTGACGAGCCTCCCCGTAGTGACCGTGAGCATTATTTTTACAACTTACCTTTCGTATGTATTCAGCTAGGAGTGACGCACCCAGATGAATCAGGGATTACAGGCGTAAGACCATTGTGGTCATCCCACGTCTAGTAATTCAGTTGAAACCAATGACTAAAAGGGAGGTATCCTGGCTTCCCCAAACTACTGAATGAATATGTATAATTAATCACTCGGCTAACATAATCATTCACTGCATTGCATTAGCTTAAAATGTTGTGAAACAGGTGTTGTTGTCGCGTGATGAGGAAGTGTTGTCATTTGTGAAACAGGTGGTCGGAGTCACGTGTTGAGGAAGTGTTGTATGGTGAGGGCATGCACCATTTCATAAACTCCATAATTCACATTAAGAAGAGTAATTAAGGAATGTTTGTTTTACGTTACTTTATCATTCCTATATTAATAGACTTGATAACATGTGTAACCCATGCTTTATGGAACCACTGAGTTGATCACTCACTCCCACTTTGGGACGGTGTTTTAAAACACCAACCAGATGTTAATGTAGATGCAGGGATCGACGATGCTGACGTGTTGGAGTAGGTATTCATGGATGAGGAGGAGTAGTTCTCCCACTTCTACCTCTTAGATGGGCTGATGTAGGCCGTACACTTCTAGACAGGGAGCGTTGGGCGCACAGACTAACTGGATGTTATATTGCCACATTTTGTTTATATTTTTGGAATTGTACCTATATACATTAAACCTAGCCATGGACCCATACTCTGGAAGAAACATCACGATATATGTTTTTATTTACACATCTGCTTTAATCACATTAAACCTGGAGTATGATATATTGTTTAGTATAATTCTATACATGCTTAAATACCCAATGTGAAAGTAATCAGGAAATTGGCTTCCACAAAGCATAAGTGATGTCCGAAATCTCGGGAGTCGAGCTTTGCTTGACCCTCAAAATTCAGGGCGTTACAAGTTCATTGTTGGCATTGGCTACTATGGTGATTTCAAACTTTTTAGGAACCACCAGAGTTGGACTCACCCATTGGCTATCCGATATAGGGTATATGATACCCACATCTAATAGCTTAAGAACCTTGGCCTTAACCACTTCCTTCATGTTCGGATTTAATCTACGTTGTGGTTGCTGTGAGGTCTTAGCATTATCCTCTAGATAAATGCGGTGAGTACAAATCGAAGGGTCAATCCCTTGAGGTCCGCAATCGACCATCCATGGGCTCCCTTATGCTCAATGAGAGTAGAGATAAGCATACTCTCCTGTTCCTGCTCAAGGTGGGAAGAAATCACCATCGGGTATGTCTCATCTTGACCTAAATAGACATATTTCAAATTAGAGGGCAAAGGTTTTAGGTCAAGCTTTGGTGCCTTGAGGTTAGATGGTAAAGACACTACATCAGTTTGGGATAATTCTTCAAATTGTGGCCTCCACCGAGTAAATGTTATTCTATCTAGCTCCTATGATTGTCAAATTTTATAGTGCCAAAACCTCTTGGAATCTGTTTCTTGTGTAGCTCATCTTCATATTCAAGATCAAGCAATTCAAGTACAAGTTCAAGATGTTCCAATTCAAGATTCAAGCAGCACAAGTATAAGAACAAGAGATTTTTATACAAGTTCAAGTACTAAATCAAGTTTTCAAGTTTCAACTATATCAAGACAGTGTGCATTACTTTAAGAATTCAAGCTCAAGTAATCTTCTCAAGCTTAAAGCTCATATACTCAGGTTGAAACATAAGTCATAAGTACTTCAAGTTCAAGCTTCAAAGTACTTTAAGATGTCAAGCTTCATGTACTTCAAGATCAACTATCAATTGAAGCGAATGATGTTTCAATGTTCAAATATCACATATAAGGTATGAATGACCCTAGATTGACCATAAATTAGGTCATATGGATTGCATACTTAATTTGGGTCATTATATAAATTTATAGGCTTTTTCTCGACTAGTCTTAGCCTATGTTCGACTAGTCCTAGTACTGACTCGACCAGTCTAAGAATTTCCTCTACCAGTCCAATGTTTGTTACTAATTTTTAGGATTTTTTGTTGGACCCTCGACCAGTCCTGGAAACTGCTCGACCAGTCTAGTGAACAGTGCTTGACTAGTCGAGCAGGCTCGACTCGAAGTCCAACAACCATTTTTGGTCCCACTTGACCAGTCGAGTGCAGGGCTTGACCAGTCGAGCAGGCCACTCGACCAGTCGAGCAAGCCACTCGACTAGTCATGAAACGGTCTTATCTTATCGCGCCTGAAATTTTGAATTCTTGTTGGTCCTTCAACCAGTTGAACTGACTACTGGGCTAGTCGAGTGAACAGTAATTTTGCCTATAAATTGAGGACGATTTTCAGAGTTTTTCATTCAATTCCAAGATAATCAAGACACCACTAGGAGAGATAAGTTTGTGATATTCTTAAGCTATATTGTGTTCATTTAATATTCTCTTTACATTAGCTTTTTGCATTTGACTTTGAATTCTCTATTCCAATCTTAATTGAAGAAAGGATTTAAGTTTTCGCCTTTCTTAAGATCAAAATCGAATCAAGCTAGCCTAAGGTGATTTAATCTAAAAATCATTTAGAACATAGAACCCTTTCATAAGTGAGTGTGGACATTGAACGTCTACTCTGAATTGGTTCTACCGGGCTTCGTTAAAGGAGAATATCCAGATAAGTATATTTACATTTTTGCAAATCTCTTTTTGATTTTTTTGAAGTTGTGCCAGAAAAATCTCTCTTTCTTTTTTGGTTTGTCTGAGGTGATCCAGAAAATCTCAGGGTGTGGGGTTTTTGAATTGTGTAAGCCCACTAGAAAGACACAATTGTGAAGGTTTTAGATGAACCTTGAAAAACCTATTTTATAGTGAAAGACAATATCCATTGTGTAAGGATATTGGGAGTGGAGTAGTTGTGTGGCTGTTTTTTAACAGTTGGTGTACACACAAGCCAACCACTATAATTGTTGGACTTGTGAATGGTTAAATGTGCCTAAGTGTGTGAATGTTGTAATTTATTTTTCCAGCATTTGTGGTGAATGATTGTAATTTACTTTCAGTTCATGTGGTGAATGTTGTAATAGCAGTAGAATTTTATTTCTATTTTATTATTTATTCCTCTGTATCGGTTTGAGATTTTGATACACAAACCATTTTAGGAATCAGGTTGTCCTACCATAAGCCATTAGTTTTTGGTGTAAGCTTGTCCTTAGAACAACATCTGTATCAACCTCTCAATACTTATGCATTTGAGGTTGCTATTCATTTCTGCTATTTGAATTTATTAAGTGCTATCATTGTTAATTTCTTTCTTATTCCGCATTATAATTTTTAATTTGGCATAGTCCTATTTACCCCCCCCCCCTAGGACTCTTAGCTCGGCCTTTTCACACCGGTTAACTTCAAGTACAGACATTATATCCGGCATGGTTCCCATCTCCCTAATCACAGCATCATCTAAATCATGGGAGTGGGCCAAGCACGTCTCTAGAGGGTCAGAGGATAAAGTCAAAAAAGTTCTATCCTCCACGAAAGAGTCAATGAGGTTAATATCGTGGGAATCATCATCTTCCTTTGACTGTTTGCCCATATTGAAAAATAAAATTAACTCCAATGTCATATTTCCAAAAGACAAACTCATGACTCTATTCCTGTAATTAATGATTGCATTTTATGTGGTAAGGAATGGGTGACCAAGAATGATGAGAATTTGAGTGCTCATGTCCACTAAGGGTTGAGTAGAGGTATATTGAATTTCAGCTCAATTTAATGTGTAAATAATCTATAAAAATAAAATAATAACAAAATTTTACAAAATATGTTGCTAGACAACAAACCTTTTTGCATCTTACAAGGATAAAACACTAACCAAATTATACAATTTTACTTTGAAATGTTTTATAGAGTCTCAGAAATAAGTCAGGAACCTAAATGTTAAATTTCATATAGTTTGGATATATATTTTAGAAATTAAAATTCTGGGAGTGAAATAATGTCAAGATAAAATATTTTTGAAAACTTGCATCTTTTCACATAAATGATAACACTAAAGCTTATGTTCAACAAGGGATGAACTATTTGGTCCTATCCTTTATGAAACCTATGATATTTTTATAGTGGAATAAAAAAGTATATGATATTTGCCAAAGATATGGAACGATTGGGATAACGGACTTACGGAATTATATTCAAGTAAGGTATAAGCGGTTTGATCCAAATACTAAATCACGGGCGTTTACTATGAACTCAATGCCCATATCAAGCAAAAGTTCAAGACTCACCCAGAATGGATGATACAAAAGGACTCACCACCCTGGTCAGGTAAGAGTTCAGTGTATCAGGATTAGCCCTATTATAACCATTTTTTTGTGTTGCTCAGAACACTAAGAATATATATATATTTTAAATTTTACTCTAGATAGTGGGGAAACTAATATGTGAAATGCTATAAATTAAATACATAAACAAATAAAATAAATATACACATATAAATATCGGGGTTGAGATTTTTGTTTAAGCGGAGTAGATTGTAGCGTCCCAATTTCATATAGGCAATTATACGCACACCTAGACATATATATAACTTACGAGGAATACAGTGAAAACGTAAATATAATGAATCAGTAAATATGATATAAGTAATTAAATTTCGGGGACAAAATTTTGTTTAAGGGAGTAGATTGTAACACCACGAACTTTTTAATACTCGAGTATTGAAAGTTCTCGTGTGTTACCATGGAATTTAATTTAGTATATGGATGTACATGTCACAAATTTATCCTATCCTAACCAAGGGCCCATTAACACTAAATAGGAATTGCAGAGGAACATGCCTCTCTAATTAATGGCCATTTCTCTAATAAATTCGGGCATTTACTTATTTATTTTTCAACAAAGACATTCTTTTATATTTTGGTAAATGGCCCATCTAAAGTTTGGAACCACGGTCTGCATCAATTAATTATATGCCATGTGGACAACTGATAATTGAATGAGTGTAAACCATCACATGCAGTCTGCCCACACCGCATGTACTGCATTTTCGTTTCCCGGATGTGTACCATAAACATGTAACACATTTATCATGATGTAAACCACCCTCTAGGCCATTGATTGGCCCACCAATATAAGATTTATTTTTTATTGGATTAATAAATGGACCTTTTAATCCATTTTTGTGCTACCATCTAAAGAGTTCGGGACTCTGATTTTTGGACCATGGTCCAATCACTATTTGATCCATAGTTCAATTTATAAAAAAATAAAAACTAAAAAATAAAAAAAACAGAACTTGACTCAACCATATTTCACCAAGACTAGAGGAAAACTCAATCGATAACGACTCAATGAAAACTCGAGAGAACCCATCTCAACTGGAATGAAAACTCGGTAAAACTTGAAAAAACTCAGAAAAACCCACAAGACTGGATTCGACACAACTGGACAATAATCTTAAATATTTAATAAATTAAAAAAACTAAAAAAAAAGTCATGTGTTTTCAAGAAATTGGCCTGAGTTTTTGAGCCAACTCAACTCAACTAGGCTTTGAGCTGAGTCAAGCTTTTCATGTTTTTAAACTATAAAAACCTCCCATGCATTTGTTGGGAAGCATTGTTTATCTATATCTATCCCAATGACTCATTTATAAATCATTGCAATTGATGTTAGATTTTGAATACAAGGAAGAAATATTTGTAAAGCGGGTTTTTATGATCTGATAAAGAACCAAACTTACTCAAATATACCTGTCATTCTATATTTCTTTGAAAAAGTTGCTTAACTGTTATATGATTTGGGTAAGAATGGTGAAATAGGATTCATATAGTCAACCTCAATTAATTAAATAACAATTAAATGATGATGATGATTGGATTTTCTATTTGAATGGTTTAGATTAGTCCATGAATCCTGAGGCTTTATATGGGTCCCAGCTATAAAAGCTAGGAATTGTAATGTTGGTGACTTACAACACGAGAAACTTGCCAGAAAATTAGCATTGTACCTCATATACCAAAAGCCACATGGGTGGAATTTTCATGAGATTCACCCTCTCCATCGGAAACGGATTGGCTACTCCCCCTGCCACTAGCCCGGTGGCTGGTGGTCGGTGCTATGTGGGTCCACTATGAAGTATGTCTTTTATCCCTGACATTCGTCCATTTTTACAGATTATTTTAGGGCTTGATACCAAAAATGAGATGGATATAAATCTCAGGTGGACCACACCACAGGAAAACAATAGTGATTGGATATCCACCATTAAAATCCTCCTAAGGCCCACTGTACTGTTTATTTGAACTCCAATCTGTTGATTAGATCATACAGACTTAGATGAAGGGAAAAAACAAATATCATCTTGATCCAAAACTTGTATGGCCCCCAAAAAGTTTTTAATGGTGGACGTTCAATCAACACTGTTTCCTATAATGTGGTCCACTTGAGATTGGGATATACCTCATTTTTGGGCTCACACCATAAAATTATCTAAAAAAATTAGATGAACAACATGGATGAAACACATACATCATGGTGAGGCCCACAGAGCACCAACCACCAGCCATTGGCTAGTGGCAGGGGAGTAGCCAATCCGTTTCCCTCTCCATCAGCTAAGCTGCCTCATGTCGACCTTAGAACCCAAAATTCATGACCATCTAGAACTTAGGCCGCAGCTGGGAAGATGTTGGGATGAGAAACCCACCATTTGTTTTGTGTAATGACCACCTTGTTGTTTATATGCCATCCAATTCATTTAGTAATTTAATGTGCCTTCTCTAAATGACAAAATTACACAAAAAATAAAATAAAAATAACGGTATTCTCAGGTGGGATATATCAATTGAATTTAGATGTTTTTAGGCATGAATTATTGGTTGGCCCACTTGAATGTTGAATCGGCATGATTTTTACGATCAAGGATAAAGAAGGGGTGACAAACCTGATGGACAGGATGGATTTTATGCAAAGTAGCAATTACACCAGTAAAAGTTACTCAGGCAGGTACCTAGGCATGGTACACCAGTTTTCCTTTGGGTGCCCCATTTTCAGGCTGACAAGGTTGGAAGACATGCGTGTTGTATGCTGGGCCCACATATTTGAAACTTGTTGTGAAAGAGATAGGGATATTGGTCAATTACAGCAGGGAGGTAAGTGTAACAATCGAAAACGGTCTGAAACAGGCGTAAGGCACGTGTAATTATAATATAATCAAGGGGAGGTAGGTGCAATTAGCCTAGCCATTTTTTTAATAATTATGTTCGTATGTTCGTTGCACCTTGAGTAAGTAAATGATGCATACGTGTGCAAGATTGAATTGGCCATGGTTTTGAATCTAAGAGAAATTCTAGATAGTGTTTGCTGCCTTGAAATTTTCTTGTCTTTCCACAGTGATGATTAGATCAAGGAGAAAATTTCATTTTGAAGTTTTATCAGTAATTTACTTGTTGGATGGGGATCTGGTATGTTTTAAATCCTTATTAACGAATTTCAAAAGTTTATTTATTTATTTATTTTTATTATTGTTTTCAACATAGATGTGAATTAGAAAACATTGGTTGACGAAATATGAACTAAAGACTGAATTTTGATATACCTCATAACAATGTACATATCTGGTGACACTAGCAATTTAAATAACATAAGTGAACAAAAATGCCTTTATGATCAATGGGTGGGCCACAACTGTACAAAATGATTTGAGCCGCCCAAAGAAATTGGACAGCGGTCCAGATTCCTTGTACATGTGTAGCACACCTGATGATCATATTCGTTGGGGGACTGTGGAAGCACATGGAGATGAATCAAGTGGAGTAATCCAATTGCACTAAGCAAGCACAACGCAAACACAACGATTTTAACGTAGAAAAACCCTTGCGGGAAAAAAACCACAGCACAAAGCGACAGTAAACACTATATGAAAGTAGAAAATTACAAAAGATAGAGAGAATACCCGATTCAAACAAGCTTCGAATCTCCTTTACAAGCCCTTGAAACCCCAGTAACGAATTAGAAAGCTTGAGATTACCCTTCAATCCTGACGACACCCAAATATATAACCTTTGAAAAAATCCCAATCAAAATCGAAAACAAATCGCGCAAATTCGCAAATCTGGGTAATTCTGTGTCATGCTCGATGACACATTTGATGGGACTTCGATGGCATCAAACTAAACTTTTGATGTTATCAGAATAACACTAAAATGTTCCAACGACCAAACATGAAAATTTGAAATTTACCGATGGTATTGAACAACCCTCGATGACATTGAAAATTATTTCAATGGCGTCGAAAAGTCTTCAATAACATCGAAAAGGGCACTTAAAGTGTCCAACAACCAATTCGATTTATTTCAAAAAATTTCGATGGCATCGAACTTGTCATCGACAGACCGTTGAATTTACAGATTTAAGACATTTATCAACAATCTCTACCATGTCTTTAATCATTGTCCTTCAAGGCTTCTTTTCTTCTTTCTTTAATCCTGTCTTACATCATTGATCCATCATCGCTTCTCGTGCACATTCTGTCCTCCTTTTGCGGCTTCGCTAAGCCCAAAAAAGTTGTACAAAACTTGAACTTTTCTATAGGAACCACCTGAGTGAGAACGTCCGTTAGATTTATGCTCGTGTGAATCTTTTCTAAAGTCATGCTTCCTTCTTCAAGCACCTGTCAGATAAAATTGTGACAAACATTAATGTGTTTTGTACATGAGTGATAAATAGAATTCTTAGCCAAATTGAGAGTGCTTTCACTGTCACAATTAACCGACACGGCCTCCTGCTGAACCCCAAATTGATTTATCATCCTCCTCAACCAAACACTTTCCTTGAATGCTTTCTTCACCGCCATATACTCAGGTTCGGTTATGGAAAGAGCCACTATTGACTTAAGTCTTAATATCCAACTAATTGCTCCACCCGCTAGCACAAACGAATAACCTGAAGTTGACTTTCTGAAATTCATACTGCCTGTGTAATCTGAATCCATATACCCAACTAACTTAGCTTCTGTTTTCTCAAAAGTTAAGATGTAGTCTTTTGTACCTTGAATGTATTGAAGTAGTCATTTCATTACTTCCCAGTGTTGCTTGCCGGGATTTGGTATATTTCTGGTCACAAGACTAACTGCCTGTGAAATATCTGCTATCGTACAGAACATGACATACATTAAACTATCCACAACATTCGAATAAGACATACGAGACATATCCTACTTTTTCTCATTTGATTTATGACATTGTTATGAGGAAAGCTTGAAGTGAGTCACTTGGGAAATATTAATCGTCTTTGCCTTGTTCATTTCATACTTGATCAATACCTTCTCAAGGTATTCTGCCTGTGATAATCAAAGCCCGCTCCTCTTCCCGTTTCTATGAATATCTATGCCGAAAACCCTCTTTGCAGCCACTAGATCTTTCATCTTGAATGTCCCTGATAACTAAGTCTTCAATACATCGATTTTAGAGATGTTATGACTGACGATCAATATGTCATCAACATACAATACTAGGATGATGAACTTGTCATCACTCAGTGTCTTGTAATAGACATACTGATCGTATTCACTCCTAGTAAATTTCTGACTTAACATGAAAGAATTAAATTTTTTATACCACTGCCTAGGTGATTATTTCAGTACGTACAATGACCTTATCATCCCACAAACCTTGTTCATGCCCCTTTAATTTCGTAGCCCTCTGGTTGCTTCATGTAAATCTTCTCTTCCAATTTCCAGTGCAGGAATGCAGTTTTCACGTCCATCTGTTCTAGCTGATATCGTATTAGACAACCAACGCCAACATGAATCTGTTAGATACTTGCTTAACAAATGGTGCGAATATTTATGTGAAGTCAATTCATTCTCTCTAAGCGTAACCTTTCACTACTAACCTTGCTTTGTATCTATCCTATTTCTTCTTGAAGATCCGCTTGCACCTGATCATTTTTCGGCCCATTTAAAGCTCCACCAACTCCCATTTCTCATTATTGTATAAGGAGTTCATCTCATCATCCATTGCTGTCTTTCACTTTTCTGCATCAGACTCATCAAGAGCCTCCTCAAGAGTAGACGGATCTCCCTCATCTGTAATGAGGGTATATGCGATATTAGAGTCATCCTTGTATCTTGCCGGTAACCTGCGATCTTACGGTGGATTCCTTCTCACAGCTGGCTGCTCCACCTCTTCTTGTACCTCTGTTTGTGCATCTATCTCAGCCTGAGTGTTACATGTATTAACTTGAATGTCTACGACCAACTTTTCCCATTCCTTTTGCTCATCCTGATCATTTTTTCAGAATAGGGAGCCTTCATCGAATATAACATCACGAATAATGATTAATTTCTATGTGATTGGGTTGTACAGCCTGTGGCCCTTCACACCACCACCATAACCAACAAAGATATACATTTTGGCTCTTTGGTCTATCTTATCTCTCTTAACTGATGGTACATGAGAGTAAGCCTTATAACTAAATAAACAAATCGTGAGTAATTTACTTTCTAACCACTCCATACTTCCTCTGGAATCTTGTAATCAATCGCTGTAGAAGGGGACCGTTTCACCAAATAACAAACCGTGTTAACGGCTTCAATCCATAGGTTCTTGCCTAATCCAGCATTACTAATCATGCATCGGGCCATCTCCAAGAGAGTCCGATTCATCCGCTTAGTCACACCGTTTTACTCAGCTGTGTGACACACTGTGTTGTGCCTAATGATCCCTTCATCCTTAAAAAATTGATTAAATTCAGTAGAGGTAAATTCACTACCGTTATCAGTCCTTAAAACTTTCACCTTTTGTCCTGTCTATTTTTTCACCACGGCCTTCCATTGTTTGAAATTGGTGAAAACCTCGGATTTATGTTTCATGAAATAAACCCAAAGTTTTTAGGAGTAGTCGTTGATGAATGTAACAAACCATGACGACCCTCCAACGGAAACTACGGGGGACCACCCCCATATATCAAAGTGCACATAATCAAGTACTCCTTTACATGTTTACCGAACTTAAAAGATAACCTAGAATGTTTACCATATATACAATGTTCTCATATATTAAAATTAATGCTTTTAAAGACCGAAATTAAACATCGATGAGAAAGTACCTTCATGCCCCGCTCGTTCATGTGTCCCAGATGTGCATGCCATATATGTGTAGAAGTGGAATCCGATACAGCTGTTACAGCTCCACCTGTTGAAGTGCTCCCAATCAACCTGTAAAGGTTCCCGCTACTATGTGCTTTTATGACCACGAGTGCCCATTTTGAAACCTTAAAGGCACCATTAAAATCAGTGAACTTGTACCCAATTGTCTCAAGTGCACCAAGAGATATTAAACTCTTCTTCATATCAGAAACATGTCTCACCTCAGTCAAGGTATTCTCCATTCCATCAAACATTTTGATGCGCACCATACCAACAACCACATCATTACAGGCATTAACATTTCCCATAAATACATGTCCACCATTGCACTCCCTGTAGCTGGCGAACCAACTCCGATGAATCATGTGATATGAAGCCCCCGTGTCTAGAATTCACTCGTCTTTACGATCATCATATAAGTGTCCGATCATAGATACTGACAACATATCACTTCCACTTATGTTTTTTATTAGACGTGGCAGTATTGGTCTCCATGGAAGAAGCCTTCGTGTTCTCTCTCTTCGCTTTATGATTTGTGCAATCCTTCTTCATGTGCCCTGACATCCCATATTTCCAGCAGTTTAACTTTCCCTTGCCCTTGCCCTTGGACTTGGATCTTAATCGAGAAGATCCTATGTCCCGCTCAGAATTTTGACCCCTCGTAAACAATGATTGGTGGAGGCCTCCATGCTTCATTTGTTTCCCACCGCCTTTCCCTGAAGGGTTGAGATGACAGTATCGACACTAAGGGACAAGTTACCGATGCACAATGTATCTTTAAAAGACTCATATGAAGTTGGGAATGAATTCGATAAAGTACAAGCCTGATCTTCATCCTTAATCACTTCCTCCATATCCAGCAATTTGCAGATCATCTTGTTAAAATTGCTGATGTGGATCTCAACATCTCCTCCCTCTACCATCTTGAAGTTGAACAACTGCAACTTCAAGTGTAGGCAATTTTCAAGGTACTTCTTCGCATAGATGTTCTCTAACTTCGACCACAAATCCGCTTTTCTCTCTCATGACATTGTAAAGAACATCCATTAAACACAATTGGATTGAGGATTTTTCTTTCTTATCCAATTTCTTCCATTCATCATATTCCATAGTTGCATGTCACTTCTTAAAGACCTCATCCAATCTTCGCTGAACTAATAGGCCAATCATCTTGACCTTCCATAATTCAAAGTTATTTTTCTTGGAGTATTTTTCAGAATCGAACTTAGAATTAACTACCATTGTTACTCACTTTCATATTGAAGCCTACGCCCCAATTTTAGGTCTGATACCACTTGTTGGGGGACCACAGAATCACACAGAGATGAATTAAGTGGAGTAATCTAATCGCACCAAGCAAGCACAATGCAAGCACAATGATTTTAACAAAGAAAAACCCTTGTGGGAAAAAATCACGGCACAAAGCGACAGTAAACACTATGAAAGCAGAAAATTACAAGAAATAGAGAGAATACCCGATATGAACTAGCCTCGAATCTCCCTTACAAGCCCTTGAAACGCAAATTCATAAATATGTGTAATTCCACGTTACTTTCGATGACACCTTCGATGGGACTTCGATGGCATTGAACTAAACCTTCGATGTTATCAAACCCACTTCGATATCATCGGAATAACACCAAAACTTTCCAACAACCAAACATGAAAATTCAGATTTTACTGATGGCATTGAATAGCCTTCGATGACATTGAAACTTACTTTGATGGCATTGAGAAGGGCGCCTAAAGTGTCCAGCAACCAATTTGATTTATTTTGAAAAATCTCGATGGCATTGAGCCGACTTCGATGGCATCGAAGTTGTCATTAACAGACTATTGAATTTATAGATTTAAGACATCTATCAACAATAATTTCTTGATTTTATATGTTACAGAAGCTATGCCTGATGAGTTGACACGGTCTTACACACCTATGAAAGTGTGGTCGATGCAAGTGCAACTAAGCTTTTGAATTTTGGTTTTTAATTTTGCTCTTGAAAACCCTTGTAAAAATGGTTGTAGGCAGATTCTTAAGGTTTTAGCTATATAAGCGCTACTTTGTGGGTTACTATTTCATTTATCTATTTTTTATTTTTATTTTTGGCATGATTTTAAGGTATGAAGGATCTGGTTAAGTGAAAAACGTTATCAGTTCAAAGAAACAAGTTAACATTGCTTTTTCAAAGTAGGGTATGGAGTAGAGAAAATTCCTCAAGCCAATGACTAAGCAATAGACGCTACGACATTAAAATAACCATGCTATATCTATAAGAAATTTAGCTGTAAAATTGTTAGGCACGTCCCTGTAGTTTTGCGTCTGATGAATGAAGTATTAAAGTTGTTCGTTGGCTGATTTGTGATTGTATATTTTGATTATATCATGATATATAACTAGGGTGAAACGGAACAGATGGAACACCTCAGATAAGTGCTTCAGATCCTGACAGTTAATAACTTGTACCTCAACTTGAAGAAGTACAGTTTTTTAATAGACAACTTGTTGTTCTTATGACTTATTATGATGTCAATGGGCATCCATGTAGACGATGAAAAGGTGCAAGACATCAGGGAATATTCGATTCTGACGAACATTCATCAAGTGAGGAGTTTCCATGTGTAAATGCTATATCGTAAATCTATCACCCAGTGTTGTCAAGTTTTGTTGTGCCAAATCATTTAGAATTTGTATCATGTATTGATGAAACGAATAGATTAACTTCATGCATTTTAAAGATGTCCAAGTCTTCATTGAACTTCTCTATGTATTCAAGTTGAAGAAGCGTTGTCGAAGTTCAAGATTTCAAGCTCAAGTGCAAGTACAAGTTTAAGCTCAAGTTCAAGTTTAATCTTCAAGTTCAGTACTTTAAAGACTCAAGAACTCAAGTCTTTATTCAAACTCAAGTTCAAGATTTTGAAGACCAGCTTCAAGTATTTCAAGTGTGTGAGTTTGCAGAGCGAACGATGTTTTAATTGTTCAATCTCACAAACAAGGTATGGATGACCCTAAATTGACCATAGGTTAGGTCATCTTCATTGTATATTTTATTTGGGTCATTTCATAAGTTTATAGGTTATTTTCTCGACTAGTCCTAGTCTTTATTCGACTAGTCCAAGCTCTGGCTCGACCAGTCCAAGAGTTTCTCGACCAATCCAAGGTTTGTTGTGAATTTTTGAAATTTTCTGTTGGACCCTCGACCAGTCGTGGAGACTACTTGACCAGTCGAGTGAATAGTGCTCAACCAGTCGTGCAGGCTTGACTCATAGTCCAGCAAGGTTTTTTGGTCCCACTCGACCAGTCGAGCAGGCCACTCGACCAGTCGAGTAACAACCTTATCTTATCGCGCTAAAAATTTTAAAATTTGGTTGGTCCTTCGACCAGTCGAGGGAACAATATTTTCACATATAAATAGAGGACAAATCTCAGAGTTTTTTATTCATTCCAAGCAATATCAAGCCATCACTTTGAGAGATAGGTTCCTACATTTGTTAAGCTATATTGTGTTTATTTTAAATTCTCTTAAATAGTTTTTTACATTTGATTTCGTGATCTTTATTCAACTCATTTTCATTAAAGAAGGGAATTGTGATTTTACCCTCTTTGAGATCAAAATCAAATCAAGCTAGTTCAGGCTGAATTAATGTAAAAATCATTTAGATATAAAACCTTTCATTTGTGAGACTGGACATAGAAGATCTTCATTTACATCGGATTGGTTCTACCGGGCTTCTTCAGAAGGAGAGAATTTTCCTGATAAGTACCAATTTATTCTTTGTGTATCTTTTGTAGTTTGTGAGGTTGTGCCAAAAAAATCTCATTTTGGTTTTGTCTGAGGTGATCCAGAAAATCTCAGAGTGTGGGGTTTTTGTAATTGTGTAAGCCCATCTAAAGACACAATTGTAAAGGTTTTAAGGTGAACCTTGGAAAACCTTTTTTATAGTGAATGCTAATATCTCGAGGGAGAGGATATTAGGAGTGGAGTAGTTGTGTGACTGTTTTTTAACAGTTGGTGTACGCATAAACGAACCACTATAATTTCTAGAGTTGTGGTGGAGGACTGAATTTGTTTATGTGGTGAAGGTTGTAATTTACTTTATGCATATGCGGTGAATGGTGTAATTTATTTTATGCACTTGTGGTGAATGTTGTAATAACTTAGTTTATTTCTTTTGCCTCTTTATTGGTTTGGGTTTTTGATACTTACAAACGTTCTAGTAAAGTTGTCTTACCATAAGCGTTTGGTTCTTTGTGTTAGGTTGTCCTTAGAACTAAATTTGTATAAACCTCTCAAGACTAGTACATTTGAGGTTGCTATTTACTTGTGTTATTTTATTATTTGATTGTGCTATCTGCCTTTATATTCCGCATTTATTTTTAATTTGGCATAGTCCTATTCACCCCCCCCCCCCCCTCCCCCTTAGGACGTTTAGCTCGGCCTTTTCACCATGGGATGATGATATTTTATCTTCGATTCGTGCAGAATTTCAGTGCTATATCACACCCATTATAGATTGCATGAAAAGGCTCGTTGCAGTAGACTGATGAGGCTAACAAGTGCTTTAATGAAATCAAGCATCAATTTCCCACAATACCGGTCTTGGTTCTTTCTAGTTTCGATAGCTCATTGAGATTGAGTGCGACGCCTCATATGCCATAATTGGAGGAGTCTTATCACAGGAAGGTAGACCAGTAATCTTCTATAGCGAGAAGCATAGCGAAGCCCAAAAGTTGGTCAACATATGAGGTTGAGTTGTAAGCAATGGTTCAAGCGCTACGATAATGGCGGCATTATCTGATTCAGAGAGAGTTTGTTCTCTACACTAATCATCAAGCCTTAAAGTTTATTAGTACTCAGACTAACGTTAATCATGTGAATGTTAGATGAGTTACATTTTTACAGGAATTCAAGTTCATTCTTAAGCATAAGTCAAGATAGAATAACAAGGTGGTAGATACACTTAGCCACTGTGCATCACTACTTGTTGTGATAAGAAATAAGGTAGTCGGCTACGACTGTCTCAAAGAGCTCTAAGCCGATGATGAGGATTTCAAAGATGCATAAATAAGGTGCTAAGAGGGTCATCCCAGTGACCTATATATACGAGACAGTTTTCTCACAAAGGGAATCAACTGTGTATCCCTAAACATTTTCTATGGGAGCAGATTATCCAAGAGCTACATGGAGGTGGCCTTGGTGAACATCTTGGGCGAGACAAGACGTGGGCTCTTATTGAGGAAGGGTATTATTGGCTGCAATTGGTATATAACGTGGGTAAAGCAATGTAGTGCTGTTATGTTTATTGGATCTCCAAGGGGCAGTCTTAGAATACGGGCATCTATACCCCGTTACCTATGCCCGACGACCCTTGTGAGGACTTATCTATGGACTTCGTGCTTGGTCTACCACGAATAGAGTATGGCATGGATTCAGTGTTCGTGGTGGTTGACCATTTCTCAAAGATAGTGCACTTTATCACATATAAGAAGACCCTCGATGCAATACACGTGGTAAATCTATTCTTTAGAGAGGTCCTGCAGCTATACGGGTTTCCTAAGACCATTACTTCTGACCGTGACATGAAGTTCATTAGCTACTTCTGGCGGACTTTGTGGAATCAGTTCAGTACGTGACTTCAGTTCAGTAGTGCCTACCACCCACAAACTGATGGGAAAACTGAAGTTGTGAATCACACGTTGGGAAACCACCTCCAGTGTATTTTAGGTGAGAAATAGAAGCAGTGAGATTTGACCTTGCCTCAAATAAAGTTTACATTCAACGATATGGTGAATCGCTCGATAGGGAAGCCCCCATTCTAGATTATTTATAGTTATTTGCCTCACCACACACTTGACTATGTCCCTTTGCCCAAACTCTCGGTCATGAGTATTGCAGCAGAACATATGGTGGATTGAATAGTGGGTATTCATGCAGATGTGTAAGCTAAGTTGCAAGCTTCGAATGATGAGTACAATAAGTAAGTCTACAAGCATCGGCGACAAAAGGTGTTTAAGGTGGGCGACCATGTTATGATGCATCTACGCAAGTAGATATTTCCAATCAAGATCTACAACAAGTTGAAGAATAAGAAGATTAGACCAATACCGATCCTCTAAAAGATCAACAATGCTTATATTGTTGATCTTCTAGATGACGTGGAGATCTCATGTACTTTCAACGTTGCAGACCTAACAGAGTATCATGAACCGAAGTTGGACGAGAACAAGAGGTCGAGTTCTTTTGAAGTAGAAGGGACCGATGTGGAGCAACTCGCATACACTTTCATGTCAAAGATGGACCAAAGAAAGCCTGATCAAAAGCGAAAATGATCCGGACCATCATAACCTTAGAACAGTCGTATCTCGCAAACCGGGATGAGTTTTTTGACATATTGTCACGCCCAAAACCCAGAAATCGGATTCACAGGAATCCCGATCGCTGAATCCGGTGCCGACAGCATTCGTAGTAACCTCATTCTCTGCTCCCAGCGTCCATACGCCAGATTCCGATCCTGGGATCCTACAAGGAGGATTTTCCAACATACATTTGTCTCATTAGAAGCATAACCACAAATATACCCAAATCATAAGAACAACATCATCACCACTTCCACTAATATAACATTTGAATACAATACTGAAAGGGAAATACATATATCCAAATCAAATCTCAAAAAGACAGCTGCATGCTCCAAGCTCAACACTGCTGTAACCTAACGCCACCTGCTCGCATCTATCGTGCATAAGCTCGTAGAAAGCTTAGAGGGTGGTGAAAGTGTGTGCTCAAGGTAAGTGTCAAGCACATAGATATCATAGTAAGCAAAAATACTGATAATCCCATAAGTCATACAATATCAGAGTAAGCAAAAACATACTGATAAATCCATGAATGCTATCAGCCGTACCAAGGCTATGCAATGTAAGGCATGAATGCTAATGGACATGTCAAGGCTATGCGATGCAAAAATGTAAGCAGCCAATGAGTCCGAATATCGTAAGCCGTATCTAGGCCATATAAATGTAGAAACATAGCAACCCAAAATGTTAAATGCATCGGATACAATGCAATATGCAGTGCGAATGAAATAACCAAGCTGGAGTGAAGTCGGGATGATAGTACGTAGTATCGCAGGCTATGGGGTCCATCACAAGGAAATTCTATCCAAACCAGTCTCATACCTAAATTTGGATAGTCGGACTTAATGTAGTAAACTCCTGATCTCAGGTTAATTACGCGCCCCAACCGAAATCCTAGCCATTGCGAAGGTACACGTAACAAATAGTTACGTACCACCAGCCCGAGTAGATAGTGAATGAATGAGTATGCAACTCCTGCTCAATAAGTCCACATATCAATATAGTTCCTCCCTGGGATCATCACCGGGGTCTAGTACACTCTACATGCAACCGTCGCCCACTGATGCGGGACCATGCAAGTGGAAGAGACCTCACCATCCGCCTGGCCAGTAGTCAGCCAATATCTACCCGACACGTTGATAGCGGACCCATTTACAAGCTGGTCAAACTCAGCCTAGTTATGCCCCCTACCCTCGGGTGGGTAAGGCCACACCCCCTCCCAACCGACCATGACACAGTGGGAGATGAGGCCTCCTGGTATTTGGTCCTCATGCGCTCATATATATCCACTCGGTCTTGACGTTGAGGCGTCTCCTGGCCACGGAGGTTTAGGGATTTTCACCCAGGGACATTTATGGCGCCCGTATGCTAGAACTAAATATTTTCGGTGTCCATCTGACCATCCACGATATGCCTGTGGAGGCAATGGCCTTGAATCATTAGGGCGTACAGTAGTCACAACATACAATGCAAGATGTATGAGTCATACAATCCAGTCATGCATCAATCCTGCGCATACCGTGCGCTCATGTGAGATAACCTCCGCCTATCAGGGAATCTCATAACAACCTGCTAAATGACATATGCAATGGTCAACCACACTCATAACAAACATGCAGATGATGCGTATGGGCATGTATCATGACGCTATGCTGTCACATACTCATAATCGGTATTAATAACCAACATCAACAATTGGCCCCGACATGTGGACATTTAACCAACATTGCCCCCAAGGGATGACCTACATAGAGTCAAACATATAATGGGCCCACGGCCTCACACAAAGGCCTAATATACAACACGATGCACCTTACTGAAGGACCACATATACATAACAGGTGGGCCCTGCTCATGGGCCTCAAATACATGACATGTGGGCCCTACACCAGGGTCTCGAATACATCAACTGGGTCATGCATCATGGGCCTAATACATATCACAATAGGCCTTGCCCATAGGCCATGAATACGTCACAATGGGCCTTACCCATGGGCTATGAATACATCACAATGGACCTTGCCCATGGGCCTCAAATACATCACAATGGGCTTTAAACATAGGTTGAATACACATCACAACGGGTCTCAAATACAGGCCACATATACGTCACATTGGGCCTCAACAATCGGAATCGGCAATCGGCCACGACAATCAGAATCGACAATCAGCCACGATAATTGGCCTTGATCAATAATCAGCCTCGATAATCGGAATCGACAATCAACCACGACAATCGGAATCGGCAATCGGCTACGATAATTGGTCTCGATCGATAATCGGTTAATCGGCCACGACAATTAGAATCGGGAATCGGCCACGTCAATCGATAATCGGCCACGATAATCGGCCCCGACAATCGGAATAGGCAAATCGGTCATGATAATCGGCCTCGTTCGCTAATCGGTCAATCGGCCACAACAATCCGAATTAGCAATCGGCCATGATAATCAGCCTCGATCGATAATCGGCCAATCGGTCACAACAATCAGAATCAGCAATCGGTCACGATAATTGGCCTCGATCACTAATTGGTCAATCGGTCACGACAATCAGAATCGGCAATCGGCCACGATAACCAGCCTCGATCGATAATTGGTCAATCGGCCACGACAATCAAAATAGGCAATCGGTCACGATATTCGGCCTTGATCGCTAATTGGTCAATCGGCCATGACAATCAGAATCGGCAATCGGCCACAATAATCGTAAGTGATTGATAATCGGTCTCGATAATCGGAATCGACAATTGGCCACAACAATCAGAATCGATTGATAATCGGCCTCGATAATTGGAATAAACATCGACAATCGGCTTCGATAATCAGAATCGGTGGGAATGGGCCTAATAAAAATGAGCCTAATAAGGCCTAAGGGGAGGTCACTATGTGGACATTCAATCACCATTGCCCATTAATGTGGACATTTAACCAACATTGCTCCCAAGGAATGGTCAACATAGAGCCAAACATATAGCGGGCCCATGGCCTCACACAAAGGCCTCATACACAATACAATGTGCCGCATACAATCTCGATGGGCCTCATACAGTCATAATGGGCCTTACACAAGGGTCCCATACATCACCATGGGCCGCGTCACATAGGCCGCATCACATCGGGCCTTACCAAATGGGCCGAAAATACATCACAATGGGCCTCAAATACACCATAATGGGCCTCATACTCGGGCCCCCCTATACATCACATTGGGCCTCATACTCGGGCCTCAAATACATCATCATGAGCCTCATCACTTGGGCCGCGTGTATATCTCATCGGACCTCAAACACGGGCCTCATATACAACAGGTGGGCCTTTACACACATCAGTGAGCCTCACACATACATAGTGGGCCTCCTATACAATAATGAGCCTCTCACACCGGTCTAATATACATCACAATGGCCACTCACACGGGCCTAATATACATTACAATGGCCATATTACATGGGCCTTATGCATCGCAAGGGGTTGTATCTCATGGGCCTGGTGAGCAGCTCATCATCCAGGAAAAACGGATGGGCAGTCTGGATATACAACGTATTCATCAGGGTGGGCCGTTGCCCTTGACGGTGAGAATGTATAACACGTATATTACGGTGGCCCCACGTCCCACGTGGACGGCTTGGATCAAACATGTACATCATGATGGGCCCACGTCCAGCCCATTTGGTCAGACGGGGTGGATAAAACCCATACATCGAGGGGGTCCCATGGAGGGACGGTGTGTGTACAACACGTACATATAAGGTGGGCTCTACACAAGCAGCAGATGGGCCCTGCGCCTAAGAGATGGGCCACACAGATGGACGGCCGGGATAAAACACATATACAAAGTGGGCCCCACGTCCTTGTACAGGATGACGCGTACATCATAGGTGGGTCCACCATTAAATGGATGGTGTTGATAAAACACTTGCTCACGGTGCAACCCACCGTCCAGCAATCTGGACGGTGGAGATAAAACACATATATCAGTGTGGTCTACGGTCCAGATGGACGGAACGCGTGGAGACAAAGTGCATACATCAAGGTGCCCCACATGTGCCACACGTGTGGGGGTGGCCCCACACGTCCAGAAAATGGACGGACAACGTGTATATAACACATACAACGGAGTGCGGACGGACGATGGATATATAATACGTACTACAAGGTGGGTCCCATCCCACACGTGCAGTATGCGTGGGGTGGGCCCCACACCCCTGCCGAAAGGGTTGGACGGTATGGATCTAACACATACCCTGTTAGAGACCTACAGAACTGCTGTTGTCAAAACAGCACATTTATAGTTGACGTGAGACACATCAGCCAATCAGCTTCTATGTAGGTGGGTCCCACGTGGGGCCACCATAAAATATTATATGAATATTACGTATTATATTATATTTATATTAATGTATTTTCAAACGTCCAGCCCCGGACGTCCTTCTTACGGACGGTCTGGATATGGACCCATGTGGGATCCATAGTTCGGACGGTCTGGATGACCCACCGTCCAGGGTCTGGACGGTGGAGTCTAACGAGTGGTATAGATAAGACGCATAAATCATGGTGGTCCCACGTCTAGTGGGCCACACGTCTGGGTCAAGCTGCTATTCATGTTTTCCTTTCATTCACGGTCAGCAGCAGAGACGATTTGCTGCAGCTATGGTGTAGCCCACAACCGCAACAGATCTGCACCGTTGTAGATGGACTGTGGGGGTGTAGATCACGTACATCATAGTGGTATCCATGTGGGTGGGCCACAGTTCCCGGGACCCAGCATATCTTGGGTTTTCCGTTCAAAATGGGCCTGTGCGACCGCTAGACGTCCAGCATTTGGACAGCGTCCTTGCTGCTGGATGGTCCAGATCCCTCTCACCAACATCAGGTGGGCCACAAAATATGGAGAGAGAGAGAGAGACGATGAGATAGAGGGACCCCGCCACTATGGGCCCCTCTTTACAATGCATACATCAAGATGGGTCCCACCATAAGTGGCCCCTCAACTCATCAAAAATCAAATCATAATCACCCACCTTTGATCTTGCCGGACTCCTTCCACTGATGCGATCTAGAGCTTTAAGGGGTGTGATTCAACGGTCGAGATCGGCTTTGAAGGGTTGGATTAAGTGGTAGGGAGTGGGCCACACAATGCATTTCTCATGGAGGTTGGGACATTGGAGTTGCTCTCAGGGAGATTAGGAAAAAAATGAGAGAGAGAGAGAGAGAGAAGAGAGAGAGAGAGAGAGAGAGAGAGAGAGAGAGAGAGTGATGTGAGTGATGGAGTGATGGGGAGAGGGAGGGTGAGTGATGGGTGGAGGTACTTAGTTGTAAGAGAGAGTTGACTTTAAGGGAGGGGTGGTTGTACTTAACATTGATTGATGGAGTGATGTGATGTGTCGTAGAGATTCCCTCTGTGTTTGCAACATGCGGCGTTTTTCTCGAACTAAACGCGGGCCCACATCTCCTAGCCCAGGTATCGTCTCAGTGCGCAAGACGCGACATCGGAACCGCGGCGACGACATGGTCACAATGATAGAAGTATCGGCTCGAGTCGACTCAGATATGCAGGACTCGGCTTAGGCTCGCTCGCAAAAGTCGATTACAGGTCTCCGATTGCCGAAATTCGACCGGGATGACCTCGAAAGCCTACAGAATTGTACGGGCTAGGAAACGGGCCTTACACATATCATATATGATTTTGGGGTAGGAGAAGCTACTTTAGTCAACCAGTCTTACTATGAGTTTCCCTTGCTGGATTTTTGAGAAACCATCATATTTATGTTTGAAAGTCCAATTTATTTATTTATTTATTTTTTTTTTACTATAAATAATAAGTTCTAATTCGAATATAACTTTTGATCCTTTGAGTTGTAGAAGTCCAGCCCAACATGAAAATGACTTAAAAAAAAAATAGGAGAATAACATGGTTGGGACAAATTGGACACTTATTATTTTTGTCAAAAAACCATGAAGTCTAGTAGGAATTGAGGCTGTTTATAAATTGTAAGTTTTTTTTTTACGTTTTTAGGGTGTTTGAGTTTAAAACTCCGTCCTAAGTTAGAACTCCTTATTTAAAAGGACTGTAATTTAGGTTTTTTTTTTTTTTTTTTTTTTTTTTTTTTTTTTTTTTTTTTTTAAATCAATCAATTTAGTTTGAATTTATTAGAAATTACTTTTAGTTTTATCCCTATGTATTTGAT
Source organism: Magnolia officinalis (assembly GCA_021015155.1). Taxonomy (NCBI): domain Eukaryota; kingdom Viridiplantae; phylum Streptophyta; class Magnoliopsida; order Magnoliales; family Magnoliaceae; genus Magnolia; species Magnolia officinalis. Next base: position 36,218 of record JAJHSJ010001625.1, read on the forward strand.
GAAGCTTTGTGAGGAGTCTAGAAAGCTCTGTGAATTGGTAGAACGATATCCCTTGAACAAGACGGTGATCGACCTCATCACGGCCCTCTTGTGTCAATGGAGTCTCAACCGGTTTTAAGCCATTGGTTTGGAACTCTCTATAATAGCTGTAATCCACGAAACTAAGCATGATACAGTGAAGGATGGAACCAAAACTACCAATTTAGTGGATCATAGATGGAAGAACCTGGAAGAACTGTCAAAATACAATGTTTGTTTCTTTATTATTTATTTAGGCACACCTCATATGATTACTTCAAACCATGCCCTCAGTGTTGAAACTCACTCCATCTGCCACTGAGCCAGGGGTTGGAGCTGGGTTTAGCTCATCTATTTTGAAAAACACATTAATTACAGGCCTTCTAACCAATATGGTAGGATGGCCTTCCAAAAGAGGACCCACTTATTCCCTTTTTTGTGTGTGTGTGTGTTATTTTTCCGTGATAAATGGCGATGGAGGCAGTTCTCATCCGTCCCCGTCAGGATGGCCTACGAAACGTTTTTCATAGTTTGACAGTTGAGGAATATGTAGACAGTTGAGGAATATGTGGTCAGCATCCTCATTCTCATAACTACAATGTATAGGCGGTACACATATCTCAAGGGAATTCTTTCTTTCTTAAGAGGGTTGGAAACTTTCCATACAACAACTTCCACACGAATTATTTGGATTTTGGGAGAACAAGAGAACCACACAACATCCATTTTGTGGGAAGTTTTCATCCATATAGTTTGTCATCAACAGATATATTGAAGCTGATCGGATTGAAATTGAAGATATCAAGATTGTTGCTAATGCTATAATTAGCAAAGAGTCGTGATCAAGTGATGGGCCACTCAGGTGGGAAGGTGGAAACGTGTCAGAGATCTAGGCGTATGGTACACTCATAGATCCGAGCCATTCATCAAGTAATACACATGGAAAACATGGTATATACAAAAAAATAAAATAAAAAATAAAAATAAAATTCATGGTAGCACACTCATCAATTGAGCCACGCATGTGAGTTGATTTGGGTAGTTGGACTTTTCCTCTAACCGCCCATTTTTCTCATTTAAGGTTGAGAGATGCTCAGTGCTCTCTCATAGCACTATAACTTGTAGTTCTCCTAGTAGGATTAGTCCCTTTGGACAGTTCAATCTATCAATCTTAACCATCTATTAAGCCGGGAAACCATTTCATAAACTACTATGGAAAATTTTCATTGATTAAGTGATTTATCCATCCTTGATTTGGCTCTATTTTCTGGACTCGATTTGGTAGTGATCCCTCCATGCTATGCTGGTGGTGGTTGGTGCTCCATGGGCCCCAACTTAATGTAGGTGTTGCTGCCAAAATCTTGACTGCCCTCCGCTCGGATCTCCGAACTCCGAGCCGCCTCTGAACCTTGAACCTGCACAACCACGGTGAGCAAAGGAGACCTTGGCTTAAACAGGAGACCCTCCGATGCCTAAGTCAGGTCAAGGGAATTTGGGTCTAAGTCGAATTATAGAATGAGAGTGCAAGATATTGTGTACTTGCTTTCTCACATATAGAGAACATTTATACCATTCACCTGGAATGGGTGCATCCGCAATACTCAGCGTGCCCTTAGCCACTAACCGCGTATTGTGGATGAATTGGCATGGGCGGTTATTTGGCGGATGTGTGGATGTGGATGGTTGTGCAACTGTCGCAAATCGTGCAGTAGTGGGACACGTCATGGTCCCACTCATTAGTGGATTTTGATCTAAGTCCTGAACTGACATCGGATTACTCCGATCCGACCGTCTTGGCCCTAGGTCGCTCCAAGCTTTGAGTCGACAGCCCCGGCCCCGAATCATTCTACCTAAGGTCTTGGAGTGAGGGTGTACCTGATGTCGAATTGAAAATACATTCCTAGCCTATTCTCATACTCATAACTCCGAGCTTAATATTGTACATCAAGTCGGCTCTGAATAGCCTCGGACCTTGGAGTTCAGACGTCTCTGATCTTCCCATAACAAAAGCCCCCTACTCTTCGAGTTCGAACACGGACTTAGAGAGTAAGCACATGTAGAAAATCAGTAGCTTCCACTGTTGTGCCCCTAACACGTGCAGTCACAATCATGGTTTCCATATCCGAATAGATACGTACTCAGGGTTTTCCGTCCATGGCTTAACCTCAAACGGACGCGTGGCGATGGTTAGGATTTCGAATTGTTAGAGTAATTATGAGGGATCGCCACGCAAGCCAATAGGGACAGCAAGGTGATGCTTCCATTGCTTGGAGCTCATCACACGATGCCAAGGGCACGCGACTTGACAGTGCATAGGCCAGTGGCACTCAGCCACGTGTCTTCTATAGTCGGCTCGCAACGGTTTGGCTGTGGTCATCATGTCTCGTCATAAATGTGAGAATCACCTGTGGGTTATAAAAACCCTAGCGCTCGGAGATGCCCTCATTTCTATTTTCTGAGTTCTCGTTGCTATGAGCTGCCTAAGAATGCGATTTCCGGTGAAGGTGATTTTCGGCGAGCATGATTTACGGGGAGAGGCGATTCCAACCGATCAGCAGTTTCAGGTAGAAACGATTCCCGGTGACCGTTCCAGACAGCTTCTAGTGAGTCTCTCCCTCACTTCTGGATTAACCTTATTTCCTTCCTTTCCGTGGAATGTCAAACGATTCGGAGATGGTCCAAGACGATTATGCCTTCGAATATGATTCCGGGCCAGAGAGCTCGGATGATAGGCGAGAGGCCTCTGAAGGCTCCCTCGATGCAGTACCTCTATACCCTCCGCCCAAGAGGGGCAAAGAGGCCAGGGCTCAGACGCGCTGCAAGGGTGGGAAAAAGGCCTCCCGAGCCATCTAAGATTCAACGGGGAGGGCTACAGAGATGTCGGCAAGTGGGTGAACCGCAGAGGTCGTCCTAAGAAGCTCTATGCTGGTCGAGTCCCAGATGAAATGGGTCCGATCAGAATTCAAGATTCTGGACTCCGTCCGGATACAAGCACCAAAGCCCCTTGACATCACTGGAGCTCCTGCTGAAGGGGAAGTTGTGATTTTACTTTGCGCTCTACAATGTGGACTCCGCCTTCCAATACATCCTTTAATCCGAGCCCTGACAGCTTGTTTGGGACTGACCCCAGGCCAGTTTACTCTCAATGCTTTGAGGGTTTTAATATCTTCATACATCATCTGAAGCCAAGTCAAGAACCTGGAACTGACACCGGAAGAGCTGATAAGTTCATACTTGATTAAGCACAATAGGCAGGAGCCGTGGTACTATTTCGCAACCCACGGCAGCAAGGGCTCGAGGCTGGTCATACAACTTCCATCCTCTAGCAAGGATTGGAAGAACAAGTGGTTCTGAACTTCGAGCGAGTGGGAAGCATTGACGGTAGAGCTCAGGAATCTGAGGACTCAGGTTCCTACCCGATTTACTCTTCCAAGTCGAATCCTGAACAATCTCTTTGTAATGCTCCCTTGTTTGCTGTAGTTTGATCAGTGTCTTCATTCAATTCCTGATTACCGTGGACAACCTTCATCGGTCTGGGCTCTGTAAGTCTAAGCTGCTCCCCACTTCATTCAGTAAGTAGCTCTTCGCCTTTTACTTTGATGAAACTGAAGATCACACAGCTTGGACATTAATCTGATTTATTGTCCCATGCGCAGGCATGGCCGAAGCCTCCGGATCTTGGAAGAGGAAGGCCCCCCATCAGTCGAGGAGATGTTGAGGTCCGAACCACGGACGAAGACAATGAGTCGGAAGAGGCAGATGACTCCTCGCGACAAGGGCCCCACGACCCCAATTTTTGTTGCCACAACTCTAGCTCATGCTGTTGCGTCTTCAATTTTTGTTGTTGCAGCTCCACTTTCAGTTGTTGCAATTATAACACACACCGCAGTAAGGGCCGCGGTTGATAATGCTCCAGCTCCGATTCCCCCTCCAATCATTGCCCCTCGTCTCCAAAGCACCTCCACTAGCCCCTGAACCTGCATAGCCATCCCGTCTTCTTCCGAATGGGAGGAGGCCATTCGATGGCCGACGCAATCCTCTCTCCTCCCGAAGTCGAAGATGACCCCAGAGCCGAGGCCCATGCTTCGGCTGGTAGTGGGACCGGGGGAGCGATAGGGTTAGCTCGAATCGGGACCAGTGGGGAGAGACTTCGGCCGGGCTATCATATGTCAGGCTTAGTTCGATGGGCTGCGAAGCATGCTTTAGAGGAGGAGATTGTAGCCCTCCTCAACAAGTCAGATGAGTCTTTCGTAAACGATATAGCCTCTGTCTTCTACAGGGTATTTTTACTAACCTTTTCTGTCTTGATTCCTTTCTCATCACGTTTGTATGCTTATTTTTTTTTATTTTGATTCAGTTCGTCCTAAGGCTCCTAATGACTTAGGAGAGGTTGAGGGAGATCACGCAAAAAGACAGGGAGATATCGGCTCTCAGAAGCGAGGTTGAGACTCTTTGAGACGAGGCCGCAATCCTCCGAATAGAGCAGGTGAAACTGCACCAACTGCTTGATGAAGGAAAGGCGCAAGAGTTGCAGCTCCAGAGGGTTATTAATGACCTTCAATCACGTTGTGTTGCTTCTGCAGCCGAGCTGTCGAGAGTTAGGGCTCACGCGGACTTGCTCGCGAAGGACAATGCCCGACTAGGGGATGAACTAGAGTGGATCAAGGTTGAGGTGGCAGAAGAACTGAGCCGAGTAGTGACGAATGCAAAGGAAGCTCAGCGAGCTGAAGACGAAGCCTCCCAAGCGCTGGTGGTGGCCGCTACAGTGGACACGTTCAAGTCCTCAGAGGAGAGGATCGCCGAGGCTAACAAGTTCTACAATTGCGGCTTCGACGCCTGTATTGACGCAGTTCAGGAACTCTACCCAGATCTCAACCTTGAGTCCCCTACTTCCGAGGATGCAGGGGAGAGGCCAGCCAAGGATGTCTCCCCAAGCCCAGCTGCTGGCCCTTAGCTCCCTCCAACCGAATAGCTTTTAATACCCCTCTCTTTTAAATCTTTAGACAATGGTTTTTTTATGGGGAATTTTTTTAACCCTCTGGAGAGGGCATGATATAACATGGTTGACTTTTTAAATGATGATTGTTAGATGTTAAGTTGTTAATTGACGAGTTGACTCCTTAATAGGTTGGCTCATCTCAAGGCTGTCTTCCCATACCTAAGAGACCCCATGGTTATGTCTTGCAATGTTAGAATTATAAGGACCGACCCCTTGAGGGCTCAACCCCCCCACGAATGGTGAGCGGCAATTTTTTATAGATCCATTGGTCATACAACAAGCTGACCCCTTTATCAAGGGATCGGATAGTCTATGGGCTTTTCCCCTAAATATGAGGGGATCCCTTAAAGAATTTTTGTGGGTTAACGTACTAACCCCTTCTTTAAGAGATCAGTCCGTTGAGTCAGCCCCTGCCTGTGAGAGGTGACTTTTTCCATTTGTCGATAAGTCGTTCAAGTAGATTATGTAGAAACAGAGATTTTATTGAAAGGCTTAAGAGGCTAGTCGCTCAGATGTATACACTTATTAGGGGCTTTCAACGGCCAGTATATCAAGGGTAGTAGATTTTCAGGTGCTCGACGTTCCAAGGGTGGGGGAGCTGACGCTCTTCGAGATCCTCCAAGTGATAGGAGCCTGACTTGGTCGATTGGACCATGCGATAGGGCCCCTCCCAATTGGGTCTGAGTACCCAGCCCCTAGCTCAGCGGTGTTTCTGGAAAACTCGACGAAGGACTAAGTCACCTGGGAGGAATCACCGAATCTTGACCTTGGACTTGTAGAATTGTGCCACCTGCTGGTGCCGAGCAGCAACTCGGAGTTTGGAGACATCTCTAGCTTCCTCGAGTAGGTCCAGATTAACTAAAATCTGCTTGGCGTTTTGATCTTCCTGATAATTCATGACATGAGTTGTAGGGAAGTCAATCTCAACTGGCACCATCACCTTTGAACCGTAGGATAACGAGAATGGGGTTTCGCCAGTAGACAACTGAGCCGTACTCCTATAGGACCAGAGGACGAATGAGAGTTCCTCGCCCAGTTGCCTTTCGCTTTCTCCAACTTTATTTTAAGATGGTGCTTGATGACTTTGTTTACTACCTCCACTTGTCCATTGGATTGTGGGTGTTGAGGCAAGGAATACGCGTTCGAAATGTCGAGCCCCCAACACATGCCTCGGAACTTATCGCGTTGAACTGCCTGCCGTTTTTGGAAACGATAGTGTGCGGGATTCCGAACTGGCAGATGATGTTCTTCCACACAAAGTCGATTATCTTCTACTCCGTGATTTTTGCGACAGGCTCGGCCTCGGCCCACTTGGTAAAGTAGTCAACTGCAACAATAGTGAACTTGACCTGTCCTTTCCTAGTAGGTAGAGGTCTGATGATGTCGATTCCCCATTGGGCGAACGGCCAGGGTCCGATCATGGGGGTCATCTCTTATGTAGTTTGCCTAGGCACGGCTGAATATCGTTAGCACTTATCACACCTCTGAACGTAGTTCTTTAAGTCCTCCCTAATGGTTAGCCAGAAATATCCTTAACGGAGTATCTTTAGAGCCAATGCCCGACCACCAGAGTGATTTCTGTAGATGCCTTCATGAATCTTCTGAATCACATAGTCTGCTTCATTGGGTCAGAGACACCTTAGGTAGGTCTTTGAATGCCCCTTCTTGTATAAGATCTCATCAAAGACTATATACTACGCAGCTCTGACCCTTAAACGTTTTGCCTCCAACATGTCCGAGTGGACCTCACTAGATGTAAGGTATTTGTAAATCGGGTCCATCTAGCTCGGTGTGACTTTTACCAGGTTGACATTTCCTGCTCCGTTCAGTTAATGCTCGGATGTTCTATGAACTCCACCGGGATGACCCGAGGAATCTTTCCTTCCGTGGCTGAGGCTAGCTTGCCAGGGCATCGGCCAGGAATTCTCTGCCCTCAGAATTTGATTGATAATACAGCTCCAGAACCTTTCTATCAACTTTCTAGCCTCGACCAGGTAAGCACCATCCTGGTCTCCTTGGCCTCATATTCGGTGGAAATATGATTCACCACCAGTTGAGAGTCGCATCGTACCTCGAGAGACTGGACCCCCAGACTTGCCACCAGCCTGAGTCCAGTCAATAGGGCCTCATACTTCGCTTCATTATTAAAGACTTTAAAACCAAGTCTAATTGCATACTAGATAGGCATAGAGTCAGGTGCGACAAAGACAATCCCTGCCCTGACGCATTTACGAAGAGGATCCATCTTGGTTTCTGACACTGTATCTTGATTAATCAGAGGAGCAGGTGAAGGAGCTGACTCTATATCAACGTTGATCCCCTCTTTGGTCGGAACAGTAAACTCTGCGATGAAGTTGGCCACAATTTGGCCCTTAATCATAGTCCTCGGTCGGAACTGGATATCGAACTCCCTGAGTTTAATCGCCCACTTAGTTAGCCAACCAGACACCTCGAGCCTTTGGAGGACTTGCCTGAGGGGAGAGTCGGTCAAGACAATGATAGAATGAGCATGGAAGTACAGGCATAACCTCCAAGCTGAGATAATGAGGAAAAGTGCCAACTTTTCCAGAGCTGGGTACCTCGTCTCAGCAGACACCATTACTTTACTCGCATAGTACACAGGATGCTGCTTGCCCCCACCTCCTTGATTAGCACGGAGCTGACGGCTGAGGCCGAGACTGCGAGATACAGGAACAAGGACTTGCCTTCTTCAGGCTTGGACAGTAGGGGCGTGTGAGCCCAAATATGCTTTAACTACTGGAAGGCTTGCTCACATTCCGATGTCCACTCGGCCTTCTTATGACCCTTTAGTTGGTGGAAGAAGGAACATTTGTCAGTGGCTCTAGATATGAGTCGTTCGAGTGCTACTACTCGTCCGATGAGACATTTTATATCTTTGTCATCCGAGGCGAGCTCATTTTGAGGAGCACCTTGATCTTGTCGGGGTTTGTTTCAATGCCCCGCTGACTGACCTGAAACCCGAGAAATTTGCCGGAGCCAACATCGAAGGCACACTTTGCGGGGTTCAGCTTCATACGGTATTCTTGGAGGATAGAGAAAGTCTCTCCGAGATCTGTTAGGTGATCGGGCGCCTTGATGCTCTTAACGAGCATGTCATTGACATAAACCTCCATGATACTCTTGGCGAACATCTGATTCACTAATCTCTGATACGTGGCCCCAACATTTTTCAAGCTAATGGCATGACCCGATAACAATAGAGTCCCTTGTCGGTGACAAAGGTAGCCTTCTGCCTGTTTGGGGGATGCATCGCGATCTGGTTATACCCAGAATAGGCGTCTAAGAAGGAGAACAGTTCGTGCCCAGCTGTACTGTCTACCAGCTGGTCAATCCGAGGTAAGGGGAAACTATCCTTGGGACAGGCCTTGTTCAGGTTTGAGTAGTCCACATAGACTTGCCACTTCCCATTTGCTTTCTTGACGAGGACCACATTTATGATCCAATCTAAATAGTGTACTCCTCAATGAAGCCAACGCTGAGGAGTTTGAAGACCTTGTCGACTTTGGCTGCATATATCGCTCGGTGTCGAACGTTGTCCTTTTCTGTTTCACTGGCTTGTGATTTGGGTCCACATTCAGCCTGTGGACTATGACATCGGGAGAGATTCCCGGCATGTCCTTATGTGACGATGCAAAGACGTCTCTGTGTTGCTAAAGGAAGGCCAACATCTCATACCGTTGCTTAGAATTTAATGACATGCCGAGCTGAACGGTTTTGCTCGAATCTGCTTTGTCAAGTGGCACGACCTCCAAGTCTTCCACGGATGAGTCCTTTGTAGGTCCCCTGGGATTGAGGACATTGATGGTGAGGGCCTGCTTTATGGATCCTTTCCTCACTACTATTGCGTAACATTTTCGAGCCTCGCGTTGATCGCCTCGGAGGTAGCCTATTTTGCCATCGGCAGGAAACTTCATCATTAAATGGTATGTGGACACGACCGCCCTCATTGCATTGAGGGAGGGCCTGCCCAAAATAACGTTGTGCACTGACGACACATTAACGATAAAGAAGTCTACCAGGAGAGTGACTTGATGTCGTCCTTCTCCCGCAGTCATAGGGAGGGAGATGGCTCCTTCGGAGATTACCATTTCTCCGGTAAAGCCGTGCAGAGGCGTGTTCACAGGTATGAGGCGTGACCTTGGAATCCCCATTCTTTCGAAAGCCTCCGAGTGAGCTCTCGGTGTCGACAGGATGCAGTACACCTTGTGTTTTGGCTATGGTTATAGTCACCACTAGGGCATCGTCATGCGGATGTTGAATTCCTCGCACATCATCTTCCGTGAAGGTCAGACTGCAAGGGCTGACTCGGAGCTCTTTACTCGGCCTCTCAGTTATGTGGACGTAGTGCTCCGGGTCAGACTTCCGAGAGTAGGCTTTACGGGCCCTGTTTGAGTCTTCTCCACCGGACGAACCACCAAAGATGGTATGGATTTCGACTGGTTCTTCTGTAGCTTTGCTTGGTTGCTCTTCTCTCTAAGCTGTTCTCTCCTCCTTAGTGTATCGACGCAGATGACCTTTACAGATGAGGGCCTCAATCTTGTCCTTAAGATCTACGCAGTCACTTGTGTTGTGACCATGGTCCCAATGGAACCGGTAATATTTGCACTTGTCTCGGCGTTCCGCGTAGGCCTTCATGCAAACGGGCCAATTTAGGAGCCTCTGATCCCTGATGTCTAGCGATATCTGTTCTGTAGACGTGTTGAGGGGAGTGTAGGGACGGAATTTGCACTCAGGCTTCCTGCTCGGCCGACGGTCATGAGGAGCGCGATCGTCCGGCTTCTTGCCGGATGACTGGGGCTCTTCGTTCCTCAACCTCTTCCCTTTGGTTGGCGGCTCTGCTACTTGAACATTTTTACGGGAGTTGGAGAACTCCTCGGCATTAGTGTATTTTTAAGCTCTGGTGACGAGCTCGACCAATTTCTTCGGTGGGTTTTTCCCAATGGAGAAGGTAAACTTCCCCTCTTTCAGACTGCTGAACATGGCAGAGAGCGCTATTTTGTCATCATAGTCCTCCACCTGCAGTGCCTCCTCGTTGAAGCAGGTGATAAAGTCCTTCAATGACTCTTTATGCGCCTGCTTGATGGTGAACAAATGAATAGTCAGCTTCCGACTCTTCTTACCACTTATGAATTGGGTAAGGAACAATCTGCTGAGCTCTGCTAAGGAACCGACTGAATTAGGCTTGAGTTGTCTGTACCAACTTCCGAGCGTATCCAGTAAGGGTGCTCGAAAATCCCTAACCATCATCTCATCCGTAGCTGTCTGGATTGCATCTACGAGTGATAGCCTCTACGTGCTCGGACGGGTCGCCAGACCCGGAGTACTGGATGACGGGAGGTATTCGGAACCTCTGCGGCATCACCTCTCGCTCATGATTATAGAGTTGAAGGGAGGTTTAGTCTCTTCCATCATCGCTTGAACGACGGCAGTGATGAATGATGGCTGTTGATTTGGCTGTAGCATTAGAACCCGATTGTTGAGTTCCATGAACCGCGCCTCCCACAGATCTCTATTTTTGGCTACCGTCTCTCACGGAACCTCTACTTTAGGGGTCCTCTCCCCCTTCTCCTCTCCATCTCATGACTGAGATCCGTCGGTGCCAGAGCCGAAGTGATCGAAGCGTTTGTTGGAGCTCGAGCTGTCGTGTTTCGAGCCGGAACTTGGTTTTGGGGTCAGAGGGGGGTTCTGGACCTAAACTGGAACCCAGGCGGATTGATGTTGTGACCCTTCGGGTCTCAAACTCCGCGGCACAGACTCGACTTCTACCACTAGTCCAACCGTTTCTCGGACAGGATGCAACTGCTGCTCCTGTCGTTGCTTCATATGATTGATTTCATCGTGTAAGGCTTGAATTTCACTCCACATGGCTCGATACTTATTCGCCTGATTACGAGAACGCTGGGATGGCCCTGGAGCCGACTCGGCGTGAAGTAACGAGGAAGACCGAGTCTGATCGTTCAACTCCGGCTCCACAGCCGCGGATTTCTTCTTTCCTCTTGCCATTGTGTTGGAGAATAGGAAATTGACTTTTTGTATCAGTTTTCCACAGACGGCGCCAAAAAATGTTGCTGCCAAAATCTTAACTGCCCTTCGCTCGGATCTCCGAACTCCGAACCGCCTCTGAACCCTGAACCTGCACAACCACGGTGAGCAAAGGAGACCCTGACTTAATTAGGGGACCCTTCGATGCCTAAGTCGAGTTAAGGGAGTCTAGGTCTAAATCGAATTATAGAGGAAGAGTGCAAGATATTGCGTACCTGCTTTCTCACATATAGAGAACATTTATACCATCACCTGGAATGGGTGCGTCCGCAATACTCGGCGCGCCCTTAAGCCACTAACCGCGTATTACGGATGAAT
>JAJHSJ010000773.1:0-44494 GCA_021015155.1 Magnolia officinalis
TTTGGACCCTATGGCGCCTAACACCAGATGCTGCATAAAACAAAATTATTTTTCATAACACCTTAGTTGTGGGAAGTGGAGTTGGGAGAAAAGTATTATGTGTGGCCACTACTTAATTTTACCTTTGACTACGCTTATAATAATTATTATTACCTTTTTTCTATATATAACCCTTATTATTGCTGTTTTCTCATCATCCAAACACGCCCTTAATTATGGGCTATAAAATAGCAGTTTGTCATCCCCCTTCTGTCAACATCTTTATAGAATAAAAAGTACTGAAAAAAGTCATCGTTACACAGTCATTTTCATTTATAGCTAATCAAACAGGCCATGCGATGTGTATAATTTTTCAGAGCCTACGTATCAACCGCCATATCTGCCAGAGTATTAAATAACTACTCGATTTGGATGGTCTAGACAATGCCGCATAGTCGCTGCATGTGAGGAGTCTGACGAGAAAATGACCACTGTAGACAAAACCTTTTACCCAGCGGTTTCTATGAAAGAATACAAACTTTAGTTACCAATCTAGACTAGCACGTGCGGACAGCGACTTTGAGGACGAAACTACCCCTCCTTTTCACTGCGAAGACGAGCGCTGACGGGAACGGATTGGTACTCCCCCTGACACCAGCCCCGTGGCTGCTGGTCAGTGCCCTGTGGGCCCCACCATGATGTACGTGTTTCATCCATTCCATTCATCCATTTTTACGAATCATTTTAGTGCTTGATACAAAAAATTATAAGGATATAAATCTTAGATGGACCACACCATAGGACAACAATAATGAATGGATATTCACAATTACAATCCTCCTGAGGCCCACTGTACTGTTTATTCGACATCCAATCTGTTTATTTGGTCATAAATACCCAGATGAAGGGAAAAAATAAATATCAGCTTGATCTAAAACTTTTATGGCCCCAAAACGTTTTTAATGGTCAAAATTCATTTAACACTGTTTCATGTAATGTGGTCCACTTGAGATTGAGATATACTTCATTTTTTTTATAATTTCATAAAATGATATGTAAAAATAGATGAACGACATGGATGACACACATACATCATGGTGGCCCCACAGAGCACCGACCACCAGCCAATGGCTGGTGTCTCCTTTCCCACCGCTGACGCCCCTCCAACTGAGAGTTATACGAACGGCTTAAAAGAGATCAAAGTTACATGGCCCCACAGCTATAGATTTATTATATCCACAACGTTCATCCATATTTCGAGATCATTTCGAAGCATTATCCAAAAAAAAAAAAAAAAAAAATCATTTCCAAAGATCAACCGGACCACACCACAAAGAGCAGCGGGGAAATTGATTTTCACCGTTAAAAATTTTGTAGGGCCCACCATAACATTTATTTTCCATCCAATCTATTCGTAAGTTCACAAAGGCCTGGATGAAGAGGAAAAACAAATTTCGTAATGATCCAAAACTTCTGTAACCCCTAAAAGGGTTTCAATGGTAGACGTTCAATTCCCCACTGCCTTTTACAGTGTGGTCCACTTGATAGTTAGATTTGTCTTATTTTTCATCTCAAGCCTTAATATGAGCTTGCCAAATAGATGGATGGTTTGGATATAACACAGACCTCATGGCGTGGCCCACAGAAGCAACGAAAATTTTAAATAAAATAAAATAAAATAAGAGCCGGCAATGAATCGTGGATTCCACGATTCCACCGCAACTCGCTGTTAGGATTCGGGGATGGATTGCGGAATCCGCGATTGATCCCCGATTCAAACAAAAGGCTATGGTTACGGATTATAATCGTAGCTATAACCATATCCTGTGTACTTTTTAAAAATTTTTTATTTATTTATTTATTTTTATTTTTTTACATTTAGAATTTTATTCTACCTACATTTTCTCTAATACATATTTATATAAATATGTATATATAAGCATATAAAAAAATTCTCTCCTTTTTCATTTCTTTCTTTATTCATATAACAAGAATATCTTCTAAACCAAAATTAGTTACTTGACATACTGTAACGCCCCGGAAAATCGGGGGTCGTGCATAGACTCGACTCCCGAGTTCCCGAGTGTCACTTATCATGCATTTATGGTTTTTATGATTAATCCAATTTAACTGCGCAATTTGGAATTACCTAAAGCATGAAGCACAATCGCACCAGTCTACTGAAATGAAGGAAATCCTACATATAAATAGGTCTGAAAATAATAAAGGGTCGCCCAAGGCATTGCCCAACAGGATAATGAAAAAAAGACTATATCCAAAAGACAAAAGCGGAGCCCGCGGCTCAGCAAATCCAAATTCAGCCCGATCAAGCCGATGGAGAGCCGCCCATCAGCTGAAAGTAGGAGAACCCATCCTCCTCATCCAAGCTCGCCTCGCCAGGCTCCTCATGCCCTGAGTCACCTGCATCTATGAATGGGTCTGGTTGGTGTTTTAAAACACCGTCCCAGAGTGGGAGTGAGTGATCAACTCAGTGTGAACTATTAATCTTAAGTTTTAACAGGCAGCAGTTATAGCATGAATTTAATGAAAGGCAACATTCGTAGATACTAAGCTAATCTTGATAATGCGTATGCATGGTGAATGGTATGATGCATGCCCTCGCCACAACTCTCCCTCAAGCGACTCCATCTTACGATCGCATATGACAACACTCCCTCAGAGCGACCTCGACTGCCGAGTCGCCACCCTAGCTAATGCGATGCAATGACATGTTAGCCAAGTTCTTAGTTAAGTCCATTCATCCAGCAGGTTGGGGATTCTGATACACCCCACGTATCAATGCCTTAAACTAGTTGCGAGGCCAAGACCCCATCAATGCGTGAGGCCAAGGCCCCGGTCCGTGATCCCGTCGGGTTCCTCATCCCCGACTTCAAGCACATGAGGAGTGCCGAGAGAAAGGGATCGCTCGCGGTTACTACGGGGAGGCGCGGCACCCCAGCGTAGGCCGACAGCTCGGACATAGTGTCCCATTCCACCATGCCCGGCTCACGAGGCTGTGGACCAATTTCAGGTGGGTTATTAATGGGCTACAACGGTTGTAGGGTGGTTCAGGTTCCATATATATGTGAGCATACAAGGTTAACAAACAGGGTTGATCAGACAGTGGGCTAAACCGCATGAATCAGGCAAGCACGTGGCGGAACGACATCGGGTACCAGCGACCCATGTAGTCTAACTACTGTCGCCCACAGCACTCGTCCAATCCATAGGTTTAGCTTCAAGACGATCCTACCAACGGGACCGCCTTCGCTTTCCTCGCATTCCTGACCAACCAAGGATTAAGTGGTGATTCATAACATGTTAAGTATACAAGTTATCAACTAACATATCAATACCATGTTCACATGCATCTCAACTATAAAAATGAGTACTCCTACCAAGTGAGCAAACATTATCAAGAACTAAGGTGCGTGTGAGTGTGTGGGTTTGTGAGGAAGTTAAGCTCTTCCAACACCTCAAGGAATTAAACACACAAGAGTCAAGATTCATAACCACTATGGAGCAATGCATATGAGCGAAATCAATCCAAACAAACATGAGCATGTAATCATTCCTATGCTAAATCATGTGAGAGACAAGATCAACATCAAATGTAAACTAACCATGCCCAATCATGCAATTCCAACAACACACCATTCCTAGGTTTTCTCTAAATTCTTCAATACCACAACTCAACAAACAAAATCATTACATTCCTACTATAATTGGTGCTAGGCCACCTAAGGATAATAGTCCGCACCTTGTGATTCGTTGGAGGCTCAAAAATGACCTAGGAATGAGGGTTTTGGAGGTTGGCCGATCGGAATCCCTAAAACAATTCAAACATGAGAGAAATCCATGCATTTTCTTCTTCAATACAAGGATTTCAAGAGAAATGAGTGAGGGATCTTACCTAGATGGCCCATGGATGATTTTCGGTGGTTGTAGTGTAGGGTTTCTTCTTGGAGAAAGTGTAAGAGGTTGTGGGTTTGATCCTCTTGGGCCCCACCTTGATTGAGAGTCCACCATGCTCACCTCCACTCTCTCTACTCCCTTGCTCTCCCTTCTTTCTCCCCCTTTCCCTTCTCTCTTTCCCCCTTTTCTCTTAGGGCAAATCGTATGGGGAGAGGGGTGCCCAAATGAACCCTTTATATAGTGCCAGTTTTGGTACAATTGGCCCCAAGTGTTGGGTCTTTACTATACTAACCCTATGGAGGGTTTTTCTAGCCTATGGGGTGTACTAGTCGATATACACCGTAGGATAGTTAGTCCTAATGATGATCTACGTATGGACACAATCAGCCGCCATTCCGACGTGCCGATCGACAGATATGATTAGAAGTTTGTTCAACGGTCACCGATGGTCGATCGGGGCCGCGGCTATACGGATGTGAGCGGGGAAATATCCTTAATCAACGGGTAAAGTTTGGTCATAAACCGACGGTCCGAAATCCTCAACTTGGCATAAGAGTGGACGACTCAAATCACTTAAGTTCCCACAATTTCCCAAACTAGCCTTCTAGAGCTCCCTATTGAAGTTGGGGTGGCCCTATCACCCCTATAACCACCAAATTTGGTGTGTAGGTGCCCTATGGCTTGACTAGGGTCCATGCAAAAATTTAGGGCGAACGGATGAACGGATATATGATCTGAGCAAGCGTTTTCGACCTTTAAGTGGCCCTGTGGGGCCCATTTCGGTGATTGGAATAGTTCTGGGGGTCTTCTGGCCATCAAACTTATAGGTTAAGTGATCCATGGCCCGATGAAGGGCCGTGCAAAATTTGGGAGCGATCGGATATAGGGTTTGATCGCACGGGTCCGCTTTGCGATCAACGGTCATCGTGCCACGATCGGGCCCCAGATTTGGTGAACGGGCGTTGAAAAATATATCAAACCATCACCGTAAATTCGGAAGAAATCCGACGGCTGGAATGTTTCACATTTTAATTCCTTGATTAGTGCCAGATTTCAATTCTGGCATTGGTGGGGTGCATGGGGCCCATGCCAGATCCCACTTCTGGGCGTCTGCCGGAGTTACGGTCCGCGATGGCCTTCAAGCCCAGTGAGACCAACGGCCACACCAAGTTTTAGAATTTTCCGACCATCCTCGGTCGTTGTGTGGCCTGCACGAGCGGTCCTTTATGAGTAAACAGCCATCTGGCTTGGTGGCCTACACTAAGCCCTATTATGGCCAGTCAGGTCTATTAAATTGGGCTAATCTTGGATTAATTAACTCGTGTATAAGCTAACATTGAGTGCTAATGGTCAGTACGTGATAGTATAAGTTAATAAAAAAAAATCAAGGATTTTTGGAAATCCGAAACAGTGAAAATCCGGGATGTTACAATCTACCCCCCTTAAAAATAATTTCGTCCCCGAAATTGCCTAAGGGTAGTAAGTAAAGGTTTCATTATTTCATTTGCTTAGGTTTTGTTGAATTCAAGTTCATATGCATGGTAAGGTGTATACTATCTATACTAGTTTGGCTCATTCTAGTCTACCCCCCTTAAAAGTTTTCGCCTTTGAGGTCTGAAAACAAATGTCAAAATCATTATTATCGTATTAAAATGTTGTTGGTAAAGTTTACCTAATGATGGTATATTCTACTCTTTAGGATTGGGCTAATACGGAAAGACAGTTGTGGTAGGCTTTGATCCCATACGTCGATCCTCTGTCTGACCAGGGCAGAAAGATCGTTGTATCCCTTCTTAGTCCTGGTAGATCCTGGTCTTCTGCTCGGTCAAAGCAGTGAGTCCATTGGTATTCACCCAAGAATGAGAATTGGGTTAAGCCGCGAGTACTTCGCAGATGTGTAGTTCTGTAATTCCGTAGTCCGATCAATCTAATTGTTTAGCCATCATTGGAAAGTTTACATCTCCTATTTGAATGTGGATGGTTGTTGTTTGGTTTTGTGATGTGGGATTTTTGGAAATGAGAGGGTGGAGATGGGTTAGGGAGATGGAAGTGAAATGGGAGGATGATGGTTTCTTAAGGAAGATGGACCTTAAGGATGTGGTTTAGGGGAAAATGAGTTGAGTGTGGGTTTGAAGAAATGAACTTGAAGATGATTTGAAGATAGGGGATCCTGGAAGGGATTGAGATTGGTTTATGAGAAATGAGGTTGGGAATGGGTTTGGAGTTTGTCTTATGAATGGGTTTTGAAGGCAATGGGTTCGTTGAAGGGAAAGGTGTTGAGAATGGGTTTGATGTAAAGGGGTTTGGGAATGAAGTTTAGAGTGATATTGAGAATTGGTTTTGAGTAATAAGAAATGAATGGGTTTGATGGATTGTGGAAATGAAGTTGGAGGAGGTTTAAAGAATGTTGAAAGGGTGTGAATGTTGGTGAGAGTTGGTTGGAAGGGAGGGATTTGAATAATGGGTTTAGGATTTGAAGAATGGATGATTGAAGTGTGATATGTGGTTGGAAGAAAGAGAAGGTGGGTTTGAGGATTTGTTTAAGAATGGGAGATGGGAAGGTGGGTTGGAAGTGGGTTTGATGTTGGCTTTGTGAATGAGATTCTGTGAATGGACTTGAGAACGGGGTTGAGAAAAAGAAAATGGTTAAGAAAGGGTTTGGGAAGGTGGTTTGAGGTGAAGAAGAGGAGATGGAGAGTTTGTAGGAGGAGAAGATGAATTTTGAAGAGATAGGTTTGAGTATGGAAGAATGAAGATGACGGAGTGGAGTAGTGGAAAATGGGCTCTATTTCTTGTAAGGTTTCTTGTACTTTTTGTCACTGAATTATTTTTAAAATTTTTATAATATTTTATCATTGAGTTTAAAGACATCACACAAAATTTCATCTCATTTGGAGTTGTAAATAAATTATTAAAATTCTAGGAGCAACAGCTGTCCGAAATCAAAAAAATTTGGACAGTTGTTAGAACAGCTTAATTTTAGCTATATTATAATTTTTATTTTATTTTTAATTATTTTTATATAAAACTAGACTCATTTATCTTTAATCTGATTTTTGAATCACCTAATTTGGAGTTGTAACGAAGGAGATATGAATTTTTGAAGTTGACCTAAAATGCAGAAAAATTCTGGCGGGGGCAACACTAGTCGGCGGGGTGGGCACGCGGCCTCGGCGGGGGCCACGCGGGCCGCTGGAGCCTTGGCGGGGTGAAAACGCCGACGGCGGGGTGAAAACGCCGGTTGGCGGGGGCACAACGCCGACGGCGGGGTGAAAACGCCGAGCGCGGGGTGAAAACGCCGGTTGGCGGGGGCAACTTGTCGAGTGTTTTTCTGGGCGCCGGTAAGGCCCCCCGGGACATGCCATATATGATTTTGGGGTAGAACGAGCTGATCTACGCAATGGACCTATCTATTCTATGAGATTCCTCCTGGTTAGAGGTCAAAACCAGATTTTTCTATATTTCTATTATTTTCATTGAAATTTCGTTCTCCCTTAAGTCCTTACCCCCTAATGGGTTGAAACTATCAAATTTGGTTTGCTGTTAGCTCATTTGGTCTAGAATAATATTTTCGACCGTCAAATCTTTCGATTTCCGACTCGCTCCTACTAATGTACTGGGGAAGTTCAAGAATAGGGTGATGTCAGGTGAATATTTAAGGAGATATGTTGGAAAGAGGGATTTTGACTTAGGCCTATCTGGGTAAGGGCATTTAGTTATACTAAATGGGTTGCAATGCTACTCCCAACTCAAGATTTGGGAATGGCATGGGTGGAATGGGTATGAGACGGAATTTAAAACTTATTTCATAGGCTTTGTAGAATGTGTGGGAAGGTGGGATATGGGACTTCCAAGGCCCATGAAAATGGATTTCCAAGTGTAATTTAATAGGAAATCCCGCGATTTACCTTTAATTGCATGCATCCCAAACCTGGTATTGGAAAACATGGGATACAAACAATCTAGGGACAATAATTTACACATGTATTTACTGCTACTCTTACAATTTCATTCACCCTAATCCCACCTAACGCGGTTGGCCAAACGACCCTTAGGGATTAGGTGGACTGGACTAGCTAAATTTTCTAATTAGTCAAATCGAATCTTGTCGTCATGTTCCCAAATCCCTTGTCCGAAAATAGGCCGAGGCATCATGAGACTCTCGGATCCTCCTCTCTAGCGTTACTATTCCCTCTCTCGCTACCCATTCCTGATTACTTGCAAGTCCTACTTTCCGTCTACAATTTTTGGTTCAGGTTCTGAGATGATTCCTAGCATTCTAAGTCCCTGTTACGTTTTCTAATACGTATCCTCTCAAGTCAGCGGACGCGTTAGTGAGTTCATGACCCATGGCCCAAGGGATTCCAAACTATTGCTTTGATACCAACTGTAACGCCCCGGAAAATCGGGGGTCGTGCATAGACTCGACTCCCGAGTTCCCGAGTGTCACTTATCATGCATTTATGGTTTTTATGATTAATCCAATTTAACTGCGCAATTTGGAATTACCTAAAGCATGAAGCACAATCGCACCAGTCTACTGAAATGAAGGAAATCCTACATATAAATAGGTCTGAAAATAATAAAGGGTCGCCCAAGGCATTGCCCAACAGGATAATGAAAAAAAGACTATATCCAAAAGACAAAAGCGGAGCCCGCGGCTCAGCAAATCCAAATTCAGCCCGATCAAGCCGATGGAGAGCCGCCCATCAGCTGAAAGTAGGAGAACCCATCCTCCTCATCCAAGCTCGCCTCGCCAGGCTCCTCATGCCCTGAGTCACCTGCATCTATGAATGGGTCTGGTTGGTGTTTTAAAACACCGTCCCAGAGTGGGAGTGAGTGATCAACTCAGTGTGAACTATTAATCTTAAGTTTTAACAGGCAGCAGTTATAGCATGAATTTAATGAAAGGCAACATTCGTAGATACTAAGCTAATCTTGATAATGCGTATGCATGGTGAATGGTATGATGCATGCCCTCGCCACAACTCTCCCTCAAGCGACTCCATCTTACGATCGCATATGACAACACTCCCTCAGAGCGACCTCGACTGCCGAGTCGCCACCCTAGCTAATGCGATGCAATGACATGTTAGCCAAGTTCTTAGTTAAGTCCATTCATCCAGCAGGTTGGGGATTCTGATACACCCCACGTATCAATGCCTTAAACTAGTTGCGAGGCCAAGACCCCATCAATGCGTGAGGCCAAGGCCCCACGGTCCGTGATCCCGTCGGGTTCCTCATCCCCGACTTCAAGCACATGAGGAGTGCCGAGAGAAAGGGATCGCTCGCGGTCACTACGGGGAGGCGCGGCACCCCAGCGTAGGCCGACAGCTCGGACATAGTGTCCCATTCCACCATGCCCGGCTCACGAGGCTGTGGACCAATTTCAGGTGGGTTATTAATGGGCTACAACGGTTGTAGGGTGGTTCAGGTTCCATATATATGTGAGCATACAAGGTTAACAAACAGGGTTGATCAGACAGTGGGCTAAACCGCATGAATCAGGCAAGCACGTGGCGGAACGACATCGGGTACCAGCGACCCATGTAGTCTAACTACTGTCGCCCACACGCACTCGTCCAATCCATAGGTTTAGCTTCAAGACGATCCTACCAACGGGACCGCCTTCGCTTTCCTCGCATTCCTGACCAACCCAAGGATTAGGTGGTGATTCATAACATGTTAAGTATACAAGTTATCAACTAACATATCAATACCATGTTCACATGCATCTCAACTATAAAAATGAGTACTCCTACCAAGTGAGCAAACATTATCAAGAACTAAGGTGCGTGTGAGTGTGTGGGTTTGTGAGGAAGTTAAGCTCTTCCAACACCTCAAGGAATTAAACACACAAGAGTCAAGATTCATAACCACTATGGAGCAATGCATATGAGCGAAATCAATCCAAACAAACATGAGCATGTAATCATTCCTATGCTAAATCATGTGAGAGACAAGATCAACATCAAATGTAAACTAACCATGCCCAATCATGCAATTCCAACAACACACCATTCCTAGGTTTTCTCTAAATTCTTCAATACCACAACTCAACAAACAAAATCATTACATTCCTACTATAATTGGTGCTAGGCCACCTAAGGATAATAGTCCGCACCTTGTGATTCGTTGGAGGCTCAAAAATGACCTAGGAATGAGGGTTTTGGAGGTTGGCCGATCGGAATCCCTAAAACAATTCAAACATGAGAGAAATCCATGCATTTTCTTCTTCAATGCAAGGATTTCAAGAGAAATGAGTGAGGGATCTTACCTAGATGGCCCATGGATGATTTTCGGTGGTTGTGGTGTAGGGTTTCTTCTTGGAGAAAGTGTAAGAGGTTGTGGGTTTGATCCTCTTGGGCCCCACCTTGATTGAGAGTCCACCATGCTCACCTCCACTCTCTCTACTCCCTTGCTCTCCCTTCTTTCTCCCCCTTTCCCTTCTCTATTTCCCCCTTTTCTCTTAGGGCAAAATCGTATGGGGAGAGGGGTGCCCAAATGAAACCCTTTATATAGTGCCAGTTTTGGTACAATTGGCCCCAAGTGTTGGGTCTTTACTATACTAACCCTATGGGAGGGTTTTTCTAGCCTATGGGGTGTACTAGTCGATATACACCGTAGGATAGTTAGTCCTAATGATGATCTACGTATGGACACAATCAGCCCGCCATTCCGACGTGCCGATCGACAGATATGATTAGAAGTTTGTTCAACGGTCACCGATGGTCGATCGGGGCCGCGGCTATACGGATGTGAGCGGGGAAATATCCTTAATCAACGGGTAAAGTTTGGTCATAAACCGACGGTCCGAAATCCTCAACTTGGCATAAGAGTGGACGACTCAAATCACTTAAGTTCCCACAATTTCCCAAACTAGCCTTCTAGAGCTCCTATTGAAGTTGGGGTGGCCCTATCACCCCTATAACCACCAAATTTGGTGTGTAGGTGCCCTATGGCTTGACTAGGGTCCATGCAAAAATTTAGGGCGAACGGATGAACGGATATATGATCTGAGCAAGCGTTTTCGACCTTTAAGTGGCCCTGTGGGGCCCATTTCGGTGATTGGAATAGTTCTGGGGGTCTTCTGGCCATCAAACTTATAGGTTAAGTGATCCATGGCCCGATGAAGGGCCGTGCAAAATTTGGGAGCGATCGGATATAGGGTTTGATCGCACGGGTCCGCTTTGCGATCAACGGTCATCGTGCCACGATCGGGCCCCAGATTTGGTGAACGGGCGTTGAAAAATATATCAAACCATCACCGTAAATTCGGAAGAAATCCGACGGCTGGAATGTTTCACATTTTAATTTCCTTGATTAGTGCCAGATTTCAATTCTGGCATTGGTGGGGTGCATGGGGCCCATGCCAGATCCCACTTCTGGGCGTCTGCCGGAGTTACGGTCCGCGATGGCCTTCAAGCCCAGTGAGACCAACGGCCACACCAAGTTTTAGAATTTTCCGACCATCCTCGGTCGTTGTGTGGCCTGCACGAGCGGTCCTTTATGAGTAAACAGCCATCTGGCTTGGTGGCCTACACTAAGCCCTATTATGGCCAGTCAGGTCTATTAAATTGGGCTAATCTTGGATTAATTAACTCGTGTATAAGCTAACATTGAGTGCTAATGGTCAGTACGTGATAGTATAAGTTAATAAAAAAAAAATCAAGGATTTTTGGAAATCCGAAACAGTGAAAATCCGGGATGTTACACATACCATATATGATTTTAGGGCTGAAAGTTGGGCAGGTTCAACCCGACCAACCTGTGACCCACCCGACATTGGGTTGGGCTTGGGCAAGATGTATCGGGTTTGGTCTTAAGGTTGGGCCATACAAACACCAACCCGATAAAACTTGGAAATGGAATCGCCGGGATTGACCGTCAAATGCATGGAAATGACCGTGAAGTGAAGGGAATTGACCGTGAAGTGCATCAAAATGACCATGAATCTAAACGGAATCGTCAGAATTGATCGTGACCTGCATGGAAATGACCATGAAGTTAAGCAAATTAACCGTGAAATGCGTGGAAATGACCGTGAAGTGAAGGGAATTGACCGTAAAGTGCATCGAAATGACCGTGAATCTAAACGGAATCACTGGAAATGATCGTGAAACGCATGGAAATGACCGTGAAATGAAGCGAATTGACCATGAAATGCATGGATATGATCGTGAAGTGAAGGGAATTGACCGCGAAGTGCATGGAAATGACCATGAATCTAAACGGAATTGCCGGAATTGAAAGTGAAATTGAGCCCTCATAATGGACAGTTCAGATTACCTGACATTCCAGCCATGTGGTTCCATCCCTGATGGCCAAGCAATATACTCCCAATTGCAGCTGAAATGCATCTTTCTTTCTTTTCTTCTTCTTCTTTTTTTTTTTTTCCATTTTTTCGTTGACTCACTGTGAATATGAAGTTATAACCACGTCTAAGAACATCAGCAAGGAAGATAGTTCTCCTTCACATCATTTTAATAAAATCACCCGACATGTATAATTTCTCTCCAGTGAAATCTACATCGTCCGTAACAAGTTTGTAGCAATGTAAGTGTAGGAAATTGCACCGATCAAAGGATGTCTGGTCGACAGCGTCGAGGAGGAGGTGACCAAGCAAGAACTCGGTATTTTCGCCTAACCGAAAGATTTCAATGAAAATATTTAGCATGCCCTTCTCTTTAGCGTATGCTCTGTTTATGACAATAATTAGTAGAGTCCTGTTGCTCATAAAAGCCCCCTCTAGAGTTGTTTCCAGTTCATCTTTTGAGATAATTGTTGTCTGAAAATCCATGAAAGAATAATTTCAATGTGTAAATTGGATAAAAATAATTGAGATTTTGCGGGCACCGCCGTGGTCACCAATTGAGAGGGACAAACTGGAAATTGAGTGGGCCAAATTGGAAATTGAGCGGGACTAACTAGAAATTGAGCGGGCCAAACTGAAATTTGAGCGGGCCAAATTGGAAATTGAGCAGGACAAACTGAAAATTGAGCGGGCCAAACTGAAAATTGAGCGGGACAAACTAGAAATTCAGCAGGCCAAACTGGAAATTGAGCGGGTACACATGGAAATGAGCGGTACAAACTGAAAATTGAGCGGGACAAACTGAAAATTGAGCGGGGACTAACTAGAAATTGAGTGGGCTAAATTGAAAATTGAGCGTGACAAATTGTAAAATGAGCGAGCCAAACTGGAAAATGAGCGGGACAACATGGAAATTGAGCGGGCCAAACTGGAAATTGAGCGGGACAAATTCCATATTTCAGTGGGCCAAACTGAAAATTGAGCGTGAAAACTTGTAAATGAGCCGGACAAACTGAAAATTGAGCGGGACAAACTAAAAATTGAGCGGGACTAACTAGAAATTGAGCGGGACTAACTGGAAATTAGGCGGGACAAACTGGAGCGGGCCAAACTGAAAATTAAGCTGGACAAACTGTAAAATGAGCGGGCCAAACTGAAAAATGAGCGGGACAAATTGAAAATTGAGCTAGACAAATTAGAAATTGAGCGGGATAAACTGAAAATTGAGCGGGCCAAACTGGAAATTGAGTAGGCAAACATGGAAATGATCGGGACAAACTAGAATTTCAGCTGGTCAAACTGGAAATTGAGCGCGCAAACATGGAAATGAGCAGGACAAACTGAAAATTGAGCGGGACAAACTGGAAATTGAGTGGGCCAAACTGGAAATTGAGCGAGACATCCACCTCCAGAGCCATGAACAGACCTGAACAAGGAGAGAAGGGCTAGCTTTGCCAACTTCAACTGTTCTTGGGAATAGTTAATAAACTCTAAAAGCTTGAAAATCCATTGTCCTTACACAAATGTGCAAGTCCTGAAACATGGCAAATATCAAACTGGTCATAGCATTTTTTTAGGTACGTTAGAACTGTGTTTTGACATAATGAATACCCTGGGAAATAAGCCACTTTCAAAATACCCACCAATATAGCTTCTCCAATTTTACCAATTATAAAGGTAAGTCTTTAGAATTTTAAGAAACAAAACTATGTGAGATTACTTTAGGATCATTTGAATTGGGGGCATCTAGATGCATTGGATTTTTCAATTACTAGGCATTGCAATGCCTGGATGGTGTAACTGCTGGCAATTTAACATAAAACAATCAAAAGCTGAAAAGTTGCAAACATAACATAAAACAATGGCTCTTCGATATAAACACATAAAACTTGTAGTAGAAGACATAGAACATTGTGGGGATGTTCTATGCACAATAGGATTTGGGGATGGATAGCGGAATCCGCGATTGATCCTCGATTCAAACAAAAGGCTATGGCTACGGATTATAACCGTAGCTATAGCTATATCCTGTGTACTTTTCTTTTTCTTTTTATTTTTATTTTTACATTTAGAATTTTATTCTACCTACATTTTTCTCTAACACATATTTATATAAATATGTATATATAAGCATATAAAAAAAAAATTTCTCTCCTTTTTTCATTTCTTTCTTTATTCATGTAACAAGAATATCTTCAAAACCAAAATTAGTTACTTGACGTACCATATATGATTTTAAGGCTGAAAGTTGGGCCGGTTTAACCCGACCAACCTATGACCCACCCGACATTGGGTTGGGCTTGGGTAGGATGTATCGAGTTTGGTCTTGGGGTTGGGCCATACAAATACCAACCCGATAAAACTTGAAAACGGAATCGCCGGGATTGACCGTCAAATGCATGGAAATGACCGTGAAGGGAATTGACCATGAAGTGCATTGAAATGACCGTGAATCTAAACGGAATCGTCGAAATTGACCGTGAAATGCATGAAACTGACCGTGAAGTTAAGCAAATTGACCGTGAAATGCGTGGAAATGACCATGAACCGTCTATGGTAAACCAAAACGGAAAAGCTAATATTGTCCTATCACGTAGAATTTTGACACGTAGTCTAGTTTGGCCCGCTCAATTTCCAGTTTGTCTCGCTCAATTTTCAATTTGGCTAACTCAATTTCTAATTTGTCTCGCTCAATTTTCAGTTTGGCCCGCTCAATTTCCAGTTTGTCCCGCTCAATTTTCAGTTTGGCCCGCTCAATTTTCGGTTTGGCCCGCTTAATTTCTAGTTTGGCCTGCTCAATTTTCAGTTTGGCCCGCTCAATTTTCAGTTTGGCCCGCTCAATTTTCAGTTTGGCCAGCTCAATTTCTAGTTTGGCCCGCTCAATTTTCAGTTTGTCCCGCTCAATTTTCAGTAAATTCCCTTCACTTCATGGTCATTTTCATGCATTTCACGGTCAATTCACTTAACTTCATGGTCATTTCCACGCATTTCACGGTCATTTCTAGCGATTCCGTTTAGATTCACGGTCATTTTAATGCACTTCACGGTCATTTCTAGGGGTGCACAAGGGTCGGTTTGGTCCGGTTCTGGGGTGAAACCGGAACCTAACCGTTCCTAACGGTTCCACAGTTTTTGGAACCGGAACCAGACCATTAGCACCATAGAACCGAACTGGAACCGGATCGTGAAAAACGATTCGGTTCCGGATCAATTCCGCAGTTCTGGTTATCAAATGGTTGGTCAAAAGCTGGCATCCCTTTGGCTCCTTGGCTGGTTTTCTCTTTTCCATTGTCATCAGAAGAAAAGCCTAATCACCTCAACAACATCAAATGAACGGTCTCGATGAAGAAGAAGTCGAAGAAGATCACTACCTTCTACAAACTCAAGGTTCGGATTCTTTGAAAATCTCACAAACTCAATGTCAAGATGAAGCCAGGGAGGAGGAAATCAGACAAGTTGTTGGCAAAGATAGATCTGACTTGGAGGAAGAGATCGATGGCCTTAAGAACCAGGTCAATGCTCTTCAAGATAGGGAAGGAGAGCTCGAGGCACGTTTCCTTCATTATTATAGCTTGCAGGAGTATGGTTCTGCTCTTAAAGAGCTCCAAAATGCTTTGAAATTGGAGATGACCCACATCGAATTCTTGGGTATGAAGGTTGAGGCCATGGGAGTGGAAAACCAGAGGCTCTAGCCTGTGGTGCTTGTTAAATTCAGCGACGTTATCTATCATGCAATATCCATTCAGCGACGCTTATATGAGATTTCTTAGCGAATTTTGATTTTTAACTCCTAGGGTGGGTTTTAAGTTTAGGGAGTGCTTAAATTTGATCTAATGTATAGTGTAATGGGTAAGGAACTGCTTACAATGCCTAAACTCGTTTCACCTACTGTCTATTGAGTGTCTTCACAATGTGATTTCAACTAAGAAAAATTATGGGAAAATTCAAACTAGAAATTGAGCGGGCCTAACTGGAAATTGAGCGTGACAAACTTGAAATTGAGCGGGCCTAACTGGAAATTGAACGGGCCAAACTAGAAATTGAGCAGGCCAAACTGGTAATTGAGCGAGCCAAACTGGAAATTGAGTGTGACAAACTGGAAATTGAGTGGGCCATACTGGAAATTGAGCAGGCCTAACTGGAAATTGAGCGGGCCAAACTGAAAATTGTGAAATTGAGCGAGACTAACTGGAAATTGAGCATCATTCAAAGCATTCCTCAGAAGATCCATAAAGTATTCTTTTGGGACACCTTCATAGTTTAGTAGTGAAATTAAAGTCTTATTTAGGTATGTTTTCCTTGGCTGGTTGCTAAAAGGGGATATACAAAATGACGTGCGTGGGGTCTGTATTCTCGACCGGACAAAGGGGAAATACAAAATGAAGAAAATGGAGGCTTTTACCGGAAGGTGGACAGTCACAGAGTGTGGTTGCATGAAGCATGGAGCATGAAGGAAAGCAGCATATATTCAGGTGAGGAAGCCGGGAAGCGTCTGTTTTAAAATGTTAGCAAGTATAAATGACTAGGAAGAGGGAGCGAGAGCGTGATTCCGAAGCTTGATTTGAGGTGGGAGTTTGCAATAATTTTCATCATGAATCTGCACAACAAGACATTCCAAAGCCCTTGTTAGAGTGGACTGGCAGAACAGGATTCATGTCTCCAATCCCAATTAGTTGGGATAAGTCTTAGATGTTGCTGATGAAATAAATAGCTGTTTTAATTAGTAAAATAGTCATCTTTACATAATATATATACAAGAAAGTAAACATGTTCACGAGCAATGAAGTGCTGGTGGTATATGTATCCTGGAAATTGAACGGGCCAAACTGGAAATTGAGCGGCCAAACTGGAAATCGAGCGGGACAAACTAGAAATTGAGCGGGCCAAACTGGAAATTGATCGAGACAAATTGAAAATACAGTGGGACAAAGTATAAAGTTCATTTCATCATCCACCAAAATTACAAAGTATGTTATACATTCACCCATGCACTTCTGGAAAATATGAAATTGAGTGGGGCAAACTAGAAAATCAGCGAGGCAAACATGAAATGAGTGGGGCAAACATGAAATCAATGGGGCAAACTAGAAAATCATTATGCCCACTGTTTCCCATGGTATGATCCACTTGATATTTTGATATGCTTCAATTTGGGGCTCAACCCCTTAAATTAGATAGAGAAACGGATGGACGACATGGATATACTACATGAAACGGATTGGCTACTCCCCCTGCCACCAGCTAATGGTTGGTGTTCGGTGCTCTGTGGGCCCCATCAATTTCCATTGAACTTAAGTGGGGAGTTCCACACATCCAAACAACCCCTAAGGCACTTCATCAAAACTAACTAACCATGTAAGACACTGAGGAAATGAATTGATGGCAGGACAGGCATACTCATTCAACTAAACAAATAAAACAAGAAAACCCAGCTGATCATGGATATAGATTGTAAGTTTAACATATTTTAAACTTGAAATTAGGCGGGGCAAACTAGAAGTTGAACAAAGCAAGCATGAAAGTTGAGCGACGGAAACATTTACACCCCAAAAAATTTAATTCATTATAAAATTTCCTAAAGTACAAATTGTGCGGGATATATACAACACTATATATAATACAACATTCCACAAAATTATCATTTTCATCTCATGCCTACGACTAGTATCATTTACAGCTTACAACACTATATATAATACAACATTCCACAATCATACGCTATCGACTTCCTCCAATGTATAGTGAATTTTTGCATGTCTGTTCCCTCCAAGGTGCGACCGTTGCACAGTATATCGATGAATTTCATTACAAATATGCCACAGTCAAAACCTAGGTTGCCTCGCTCAATTTCTAGCTTCCCTCGCTCAATTCCTAGGTTGCCTCGCTCAATTGATAGGTTGCCTTGCTCAAATGCTAGGTTCCCTTGCTCAATTTCTTGCTTTCCTCGCTCAATTCCTAGGTTACAATACGAAAAAAGCGTCCCATCAGTAGTACATTAATGGACAAATACTTTAGAGAATTTCCAGTTTGGCCCGCTCAATTTCCAGTTTGTCCCGCTCAATTTCCAGTTTGGCCTGCTCAATTTCCAATTTATCCCGCTCAATTTCCAGTTTGGCCCGCTCAATTTCCAGTTTGGCCCGCTCAATTTCCAGTTTGGCCAGCTCAATTTTCAGTTTGTCCCGCTCAATTTCCAGTTTGTCCCGCTCAATTTTTAGTTTGTCCCGCTCAATTTTCAGTAAATTCCCTTCACTTCACGGTCATTTTCATGCATTTCACGGTCAATTCACTTAACTTCACGGTCATTTCCACGCATTTCACTGTCATTTCTAGCAATTCCGTTTAGATTCACGGTCATTTCGATGCACTTCACGGTCAATTCCTTTTACTTCAAGGTCATTTCCACGCATTTCACATCCAATTCACTTCACTTTACGATCATTTTCATGCACTTCACGGTCAATTCCAGCTTAGAAGAAGTCGTGTATATATGAATTGGGCTAATGCTGCCAAAATCAAAGACACATTTGACACTTACAGAAACAAGTTGCAACAAGCAGCAATGACAGTCCAGGACTGGACAGAGGGATTGGAGTAGAGCACATTGCAAAAAAGAGACTTCACCTCAAATTTACATTTTAAAACTCAAGGGATATATTTACCTGTAAAGTATTTCTGCAAAGGTAGCTTTCAGGCATAACAACTTTGGCAAGATGTGATGGTTGATATATGTAGCATACAAGTAACTCAAATTAATCTGTAAGCACCAACTTAGATGCATCATAATCCAGAAATTACCTTGATTTGATTACCAAACTAGCTAATTGGTGGACAAGTATCAGATGGTTAAATTTGAAAAATAAAATAAAAATCCAACTGTCCAACAAATAAGTTTAACCTGATCAAGGTTAAGATTGTTGAACCAATCTGATTTTCAGATTATAACCTCTATCTACAGTGGACCCCACAATTTGAATGGCATAATGAGATAATGCTCGTTGCGTTTACAAATCTCTATCTCTAAGTGCCTGTGCTCCATGCATCAAACTGTCCTAATTGTGGGGTCAGATTTCGACTTCAAATTCAATCCAAAATGGCGAATTCAGAGGTTTTGAAGAGGGACGAAGACTTCTTCCCCTTCCAATCTTTGGCCAAGAAAAGGGCATTGCCAATCTATTCTTTCATCCTCATATAATCTCATTTTCTTTTCCTCTCTTTTCATTGTTTTCTATATTATTTTTTCATTGTTTTTTAATTCAATAGCAAGCATGTAGCATACTATGTATATAGGATCTACATCGATAGCATTATGCAATGTAGTTTGATCTTGAATGGAATCTTCTTCCATAAATACTGCTTTGAGTTTTTTTTTTTTTTTTTTTAAACTAAGTTTCATGGATAGCGAGTTGAGTGGAGTGATCAATCTCAAAGAAAGCCTTTTCTGTGCAAGAATGTGCTAAGCATGGCATATCTTGTGTGTGAGTGTTTTGTGGTTGGCCATTTGTTTGGCAACTGCTGTTCCATGATCCTACTTTGCTTGCTTGCCCTCACCCTTTCGACAATCTGCCATTTAAAGGCCAATCCCAAATCACTATGAGAAGGAATAAAATAATGATGATGCCGATGGCAGCGGCAACGATCAAGAATAGCAAAGCACGGATAAAGACTGGGTTACAAAGTCCCAATGAACCAAAACTAGGAGATTTTCCATCCAACCTGCCTTTTATTTTATTTTATTTTATCTATGCATACACTTGTGCCACTATATTCATGAAAGTCTGGGAAAACCTTAGAAGAGTCTAAAATCATGTTTTAATTCCCCATGTTTTTCACTCCCCGCCTAGAAGTTGGGGCAAGATTTATGACCAAAAGGAATTCATGGGAAATGTAAAAACCAACCAAGAACTGATTTATTTTTTATTTTTCCCAGAAACTAAGGAATTACTAAGCTGAGAAATGTAAAACTCAGCAACAAAAAATTTTCCTCACATAATGAATGTATTTTATTCAAGTCCACCATTCATCTTTTCAACTCATTTTCAAGCTTGAATCCGAAAATGAGGCAAATCCAAATCTAAGGTGGGCCACACCATAGTAAATTACGTAATTGAATGGCCACACCATTAAAAACTTATCATGGGCTACAAAAGTTTTGTATCAAACTGATATTTATGTTTTTCCTTCATTCAGGTCTTTGTACCAATAGGTTTTAAAAAATGTACCAATAGGTTTTTAAAAAATAAGGAGCTCTTTGCTGTGAAATATATAGAGAGAGGGCAGAAGGTCAGAGAGACCTTTTGGATTTCAAAAATTGCTCTTTCTTTGCTTTTCCCATCTAGGTTTTGTTTCTTGATGGTTGTGGCATTCATAATTCAAATTAAACCAACTAAATTTTGGAAACCACTATTGCTAAGTTACAGTCTGAAAATCAAAATAGTTGAGCAGTCCTAGCCCCTGATTCGTTGATGCTTGTTTGTTGAAACCATTGGATATTTTTCATTTTTTAGCCATTCCAATAAATTTCCACCAATCTGATAAATAATCAAATAAGCTTAACTTTTGGTTCTTCTTCTTCTTCTTCTTTTTTCAATGCATCTTGATTTGGTTTTTATGTTGTGCAAGGTTGTTTGGAATGTTGTTTAAAAATCCACTATTGAAAATCCTAATTTCCAAGATTCTGTGTTGCCAAATGACTGCTTGGAAAAAACTGCTAAATGCAGCAATAGGAGGTCGGTTTTCTTAATTATGTTATTTGTTTTGTAGGAGATTTAGATTGGAATGTTGTTCGGCACGGTTGTTCATACTCTTGTACTATCTTACCTTACATGGAGAACTGAATGGGACAATCAGATAATTCAATTTCATTTATATTCTCTTTTCTTAATCAGGATTGATAAATGCATTTCCAATATGAACAGAATTTTAATCTTTTTATATATTCTTGGTTTATGAATGACCACCTTAGTGCCCATTTCACAAAAATAAGAATAAAATCACCCTCATCAGAAGGTAGGCAACAGTTGGATCTTCAAATCAATCATGCCAAGAGCCCACCCACCATCTAATAGCCAAGTGAAGGGAATTGACCGTGAAGTGCATCGAAATGACCGTGAATCTAAACGGAATCGCTGGAAATGATCGTGAAAGGAAGCGAATTGACCATGAAATGCATGAAAATGACGGTGAAGTGAAGGGAATTGATTGATCGTGAAGTGCATGGAAATGACGGTGGCCAGAATTGACCGTGAAATGCATGAAAATGACCGTGAAGTGAAGCGAATTGAACGTGATATGCGTGGAAATGACTGTGAAGTGAAGGGAATTGACAGTGAAGTGCATCGAAATGACCGTGAATCTAAACGAAATCGCTAGAAATGACTGTGAAATGTGTGGAAATGACCGTGAAGGTAGGTGAATTGACCGTGAAATGCATGGAACTGACCGTGAAGTGAAGGGAATTTACTGGAAATTGAGCGGGCCAAACTAGAAATTGAGCGGGCCAAACTGGAAATTGAGCGGGACAAACTGGAAATTGAGGGGGACAATTTTCAATTTGGCCCGCTCAATTTTCAGTTTGGCCCGCTCAATTTCCAGAATTGAGCGGGCCAAACTGGAAATTGAGCGGGCCAAATTAGAAATTGAGCAGGACAAACTGGAAATTAAGGGGGACAAACTGAAAATTGAGCAGGCCAAACTGGAAATTGAGCGGGCCAAACTGGAAATTGAGCGGGACAATTTTCAGTTTGGCCCGCTCAATTTCCAGTTTGGCCAGCTCAATTTCCAGTTTGTCCTGCTCAATTTTCAGTAAATTTCCTTCACTTCACGGTCAATTCATTAACTTCATGATCATTTCCACGCATTTCACGGTCATTTCTATCAATTCCGTTTAGATTCACGATCATTTCGATGCACTTCACGGTCAATTCCCTTCACTTCACGGTCATTTCTAGGGGTGCACATGGGTCGGTTTGGTCCGATTCTGGGGTGAAACCGGAACCGAACCGTTCCTAATGGTTCCACAGTTTTTGGAACTGGAACTGGACCGTTAGCACCATAGAACCGAACCGGAACCGGACCGTGAAAAAAGGTTCAGTTCCGGATCGGTTCCGCGGTTCTGGTTATCAAATGGTTGGTCAAAAGCTGGCATCCCTTTGGCTCTCACCTTGGCTGGTTTTCTCTTCTCCATTGTTATCGGAAGAAAAGCCCAATCACCTCAACAACGTCAAATGAATGGTCTCGATGAAGAAGAAATCGAAGAAGATCACTACCTTCTACAAACTCAAGGTTCGGATTCTTTGAAAATCTCACAGACTCAATGTCAAGACAAGTCGTTGGCAAAGACGGATCTGACTTAGAGGAAGAGATCGATGGCCTTAAGAACCAGATCAATGCTCTTCAAGATAGGAAGGTGAGCTCGAGGCACGTTTCCTTCATTATTGTAGCTTGCAGGAGTATGGTTCTGCTCTTAAAGAGCTTCAAAATGCTTTGGAATTGGAGATGGCCCACATCGAATTCTTGGGTATGAAGGTCAAGGCCATGGGAGCGGAAAACCAGAGGCTCCAGGCTATGGTAGCTGAATACCCAGGAGTCATTGAGGCACTTGTGTCAGCGAAATTGGAGGTGGAGTTGCTTCAGGGAAGGACGAAGAAACTTTCGAAGAGGAATAGGTAAGGGGCGCATGTTCTGCATCGGTATGCTTCAGGTTTTTTTTTTTTTTTTTAAAAAAAAAATTTAAACAAATGCTCGGATCCACGGTTCGGATCTACGGTTCTAGCACAGTTCGGTTCAACGGTTCAGTTCGGTTCTACATACCCGTAAACCGGAACCGATCCGTAATCAACGGTTTTGGAAACTTGGGAACCGGAACTGGACCGTTAGCATCCTAGAACCGGACCAAACCGGACCGATCTAACGGTTTCGGTCCGGTTACATGGATCCAACGATTCGATGTGCACCCCTAGTCATTTCTATGTATTTCACATTCAATTCGCTTAACTTCACGGTCATTTTCATGCATTTCATGGTCAATTCTGACAATTCCGCTTAAATTCACAGTCATTTCCATGCACTTCACGGTTAATTCCCTTCACTTCACGGTCATTTCAATGCATTTCATGGTCAATTCGCTTCATTTCACAGTCATTTCCACGCATTTCACGGTCATTTGCAGCGATTCTGTTTAGATTCACGGTCATTTCTATGCACTTCACGGTCATTTTTACGCATTTCATGGTCAATTTGCTTAACTTCATGGTCATTTTCATGCATTTCACGGTCAATTCCGACGATTCCGTTTAGATTCACGGTCATTTCGATGCACTTCACGGTCAATTCCCTTCACTTCATGGTCATTTCCATGCATTTGACGGTCAATCCCGGCGATTCTGTTTCCAAGTTTTATCGGGCTGGTGTTTGTATGGCCCAACCCCAAGACCAAACCCGATACATCCTGCCCAAGCCCAACCCAATGTTGGGTGGGTCACAGGTTGGTCGGGTTGAACCCGCCCAACTTTTAGCCCTAAAATCATATATGGTACGTCAAGTAACTAATTTTGGTTTAGAAGATATTCTTGTTATATGAATAAAGAAATAAATGAAAAATGAGAGAATTTTTTTTATATATGCTTATATATACATATTTATATAAATATGTGTTAGAGAAAAATGTAGGTAGAATAAAATTCTAAATGTAAACAAAAAATTTAAAAAAAAAAAAAACAAAAAAATAAATTAAAAGGAAAAGTATATAGGATACGGCTATAGCTACAGTTAGAATTCGTAGCCATAGTCTTTCGTTTGAATGGGGACCAATCGCGGATTCCGCGATCCATTCTCAAATCCCACGGCAACCTGCGGTGGAATCGTGGAATCCGCGATGAATCGCAGATTTTGTTTTTTGTTTTTTTTTTTTTTTCTATGAAATTTTCATTGCTTTTATGGGCCCTACCATGAGGTCTATGTTATATCCAAACCGTCCATCTATTTGGAGAGCTCATATTAAGGCTTGAGACGAAAAATAAGACAGATCTAACTATCAAGTGGACCACGCTGTAAAAGGCAGTGGTGATTTGAACGTCTACCATTGAAACCCTTTTAGGGGTTACAGAAGTTTTGGATCATTAAGAAATTTGTTTTTCCTCTTTATCCAGGCCTTTGTGACCTTATGAATAGATTGGATGGAAAATAAATTTTATGGTGGGCCCTACAAAATTTTTAATGGTGAAAATCAATTTCACCGCTGCTCTTTGTGGTGTGGTCCAGTTGATCTTTGGATATTAATGTTTTTTTTGGATAATGCTCCGAAATGATTTCGAAATATGGATGAACGTTGTGGATATAATAAATATAGAGCTGTGGGGCACGTAACTTTGATCTGTTTTAAGCCGTTCGTACAACTCTCTGTTGGAGGAGCGTCCGCGCTCGTCTTCGCAGTGGAAAGGAGGGGCAGTTTCGTCCTCAAAATCGCTGTCCGCACGTGCTAGTCTAGATTGGTAACTAAAGTTTCTATTCTTTCATAGAAACCGCTGGGTAAAAGGTTTTGTCTACAGCGGTCATTTTCTCAGAGTCCGACCATATGAGGTGACCTACCATGGGAATGTGGACCACACTTAAACATTGAATTTATACCGTTGCCATGTGTTCTGCACCATACGTCCTTCTCCTATAGGAATGGACCACCTTATCAAGGTACTACCGACGTGACTCTTGAGTATGATCATTTTCAAGGTGGCCCACCTTGTGAATAGCTCAGATACGCCACGCACCAGCCAAGCTGGCACTTTTGCCGCCTTCGGATCAAGCAAAAGCTCGAGGAGGTAGCGTGCCCTTGTAATCATCAGGAAGCGTATTGGCTGGTGTACTTGCTATATAACTGCTGTATTGACGTCATATAGCTGTTGTATTGACGACAGCAAGTTCTGTGGGTTTAATTATAAAGCATGTGTTATATCCAAGAGTCCGGATCCTCTGTTACCCGGTTAACAGAGAATTCCTAATACCTTAAAATTCGTTGGTCCACGTCAACACTCACTGAAAAAGTAAAAATAAATAAAATAAATAAATAAAAGCTTCACGCCAAACCACTGGGGTAACAGGAAAATCCTGTTGACCTGATAACAGAGGACCCTGACTCATTATCCAAACCGTCCATTCATTTGGAGAGCTCATCTTAAGGCTTGAGACAAAAAAATAAGATAGATACAACTATCAAGTGGACCACACTGAAAAATGAAATGGGGATTGAACGTATACCATTGAAACCCTTTTTGGGATCAGAGAAGTTTTGAGTCAATATGAAATTTGTTTTTCCTTTTTATTCAGTTATTTTTGATACTATGAACAGATTGGATGGAAAATAAACGTTATGGTGGGCCCTACGAATTGTTTATCGGTGAAAAATTAGTATCTCTGCTGTTATTTGTGGTGTGTTCCGGATGATCTTTGGATATGATTTATTTTTTGGATAATTCTTTACAATGATCTCTAAAAATAGATGAACAGTGTAGATATAATAAATACATCACTGTTGTGCCCATATAACTTTGATCTCCTATGAACCGTTCGTACAACTCGGTGCTGGAGCGTCAGTATTCGTCTTCACACGATATCTACCTGCAGCAGCTATATGGCTATATAGCTGGTGTGTGGTACACGAGTCAATCCGCTTCCCATCATCCATCGAAACGTGTCATTTGCATTTGTCAAACGTGTCGCTGTAGTGCGTCACATCAGCTGATGTAATTCGCTGGCTTGACATGTGCTGAAAAATGACTCTCATTCTGACACGTGGCGGTATAGTACGAGCAATGCATCTGATTGCAGTTGCACAGTAGCTCTAGGGACGCGCCAGACGGTTGGTGGAACGGCTCTACGCTTTCACACGTTCCCCCAGTTCTTCCAAATCACCACGTGACGATCTGAACCGTTCATCTGAAGACCCTCCCCATAGATGTTTACCTTATTAAAAATTGACCTTAAAAAACGTTCCAGGAAGCTGTTTCTAACTCACCTCAGCATGAACGGTGATGATCTTACATAGTCAGCAGCAGGTGGCGGGGAGGGAAAGGGATTGGCTACTCCCCCTGCCACTAGCCAATGGCTAGTGGTGGGTGCTCTGTGGGCCCCACGATGATGTATGTGTTTCATCCATTCCGTCCACCCATTCTTCCATGTCATTTCATGGTATGAGCCCAAAAACGAGGTTGATATAAATCTCAAGTGGACCGCACAGTGTTATTGAACGCCCACCATTAAAAACTTATTGGGAGCTACAAAAATTTTGGATCAAGATGATATATATTTTTCCCTTCATCCAAGTCTGTATGACATAATCAACAGCTTAGATGTCAAATAACAATTATAGTGGGCCCTAGGAGGTTTTTAATGGTGTACTTTCAATCATTACTGTTTTCCCTTGGTGTGGTCCACCTGAGATTTAGATCTACCTCATTTTTAATATCAAGCACTAAAATTATCTTTCAAAATGGATGGACGGAGTGGATAAAATACATACATCATGGTGGGTCCACATAGCACCAACCACTAGCCACCTGCCTGGGGCGGGGTGGGGGAGTGATCCGGCCGTCGGTTTTTTTGGTTCGTAGGGGTTGGGCACAGGCCTTTAATATAGACGCGTAGATTGAGCCTGCACCTGACTTTTAGACCCTACTGATAAACGGTCTAGATGTGAGCTAAAGCCTGACCCCTGTTAAAGAACAACGTTGGTTATGAATTTAATGGATGGGATTGTATTAGAAGTTAAAAGGCCCAATTACTCAACAGGTGGGCTTGGGCCATTCAAAACCGGCTCAACCTGGCCCACTGACACCTTAGTGGGGGCAGATGGTCCATGGTTCAGTAATCCAAACAGATGATGTTAGGTCCTACTGAAACCATGAATGAAAAGCACCCAGGCTGGAAAAATCCCATCTCTTCAATAATTGGTCAATGCATGGACAGCTGGGAAAGAAAATACATCAACGGTTTAAAGTCAGCGAATAGAAAAATGCCAACATCTTACGTCTAAGATCTTCCTATCTGTACGAATTTTTTGGTACCTGGTCCACCAAGACTGAAGAATTTCTTATCAACGGTTCAGATCATTAAACCGTTGGCCCCACTTCCACAAACTCCACAACGTTTCCCGTCCATCATCACCGATCATTTTGCACTGCAGTTTGGGTGGTCGCTTGTTGTATAACATCCGAGCCATACGAATGGTCGGACGGATTATAAAGATCACCAGCGGAGAAAGCTAGAATGGTCCATTCATCAGGTGGGTTACACCATCCTCAATTTTCATGTGTGGCCCACATAATAAGTGGGTTGTTGCAGTTTTTCCTACAGGTGATCTTCACGGTTTGGCCCACTATATCCACGGTTCGGATGCTCCACAGAACTGACACATTAGCAGAAAATACAAACGTTGTGTGCTCAACTTTCCATGCATCGGTGCAAGTGAGCATCCTCTGTATTTTTGGTAACAGGTAAGATATTGTTCTCGGACGCGAATTGCATACTGACGCTGTCAGTAATCAGTAGCTACTGGACGGTGATCTGTGGAGCCCATCATTATGTATGTATTTAATCCAAACCGTCCATGTATTTTTCCAGATCATTTTATGGTAAGAACCTAAACATGAGGAAGATCTAAATCTCGTCGTGACCACACCACAGGAGACAGTGGTGAATGAACGATCGGCCACAAAAGTTTTGGGTGAAGCTGTTATTTGTGTTTTCCACATGAGGAAGTTTTTAATGGTGACCGTTCAATCACCACTGTTTTCTTGCGGTGTAATCCACTTGAGATTTGGATCTATTTCGTCTATGGTCTCATGTTATAAAATCACTTGAAAAAATAGATGTACGGCGTGGATAAAACACTTACATCATGGTGGGCCTTACATGGCACTGTCACTAGGCAGTCCGCGTCCATTGTTCTGTGTATGATTACCAACTATTACTTGCATTGGAAGACAAGTTCGATGCTCTGACAGAATCATGAATGGTACGCCGGCACAAAAAAAATGTAGGCGGATTCGGTTTGATCGGGTAGCACCAAAATCGGTGAGTCCTTGACCGTGGGGTATACCTTGATGTATATGTTGTATATCCAAGCCATTCATCCGTCTTCCAAGATTATTTTGTGCTTCAGGCCCAAAAAGGAAGTAGATTTAAATCTAAGGTGGACG
Source organism: Magnolia officinalis (assembly GCA_021015155.1). Taxonomy (NCBI): domain Eukaryota; kingdom Viridiplantae; phylum Streptophyta; class Magnoliopsida; order Magnoliales; family Magnoliaceae; genus Magnolia; species Magnolia officinalis. Next base: position 28,396 of record JAJHSJ010000773.1, read on the forward strand.
ACACCACTGGAAACACTGGTAATATATCATTAAAAGCTTCTCGTGGACTACAAAAGTTTTTGATCAATCTAATATTTGTGTGTTATCTTCATCTAGATATGTGTGACCTTATCAACAGGTTGGATGGAAAATAAACATTACAGTGGACCTTAGAAAGTTTTTAATGGTGAGCGTTCAATCGACACTATTTCTTATTGTGTTCCACGTGGAATTTGAATCTGATTCATTTTTGGGTCCGTGTCCTAAAATGAGGCAAATAAACGGACTGACGGCTTGGATATACAACACATAAATCAAGGTAGCCCCCACTGTAACATCTTGGATTTTCACTGTTTTGGATTTTTCAAAAATCCATAAAAAAAAAATTTTAATTAACTTATAATATCACTTAATGACCATTACCACTCAATGTTAGTTTATACTGGGGTAGACCAGTTTGGTCATGATAAGACCAAGTGCGAGCCACTAAGCCAGATGACCTGTTTACACTTAACAACAGCCCGTGTGAGCTACCCAGCGACTGAGGAGAGTCAGAAAAATCTAAAATTTTAGGAAACTGAAGATCTCACTGGGCTTGTGGTCCATCGCAGACCACGAACCCAGTGGACACCCAGAATTGGAATCTGACACTTGCCAAATGCACCACATCAATGCCAGATTGGAATCCGGCACTTGCCAAATGCACCTCATCAGTGCCAGATTGGAATCTGACACTTGCAAATAAAACCGAGATACCAGGCTTTCCAGCCGTCGGATTTCTTTCAAATTTACGGTGAAGGTTTAATGTATTTTTCTAATCCCGCCCACAAAATCTGGGTCTCGATCGTGGCACGGTGACCTTTGATCGCAAATCGAGCCCGTACGATAATACCCCATAGCCGATCGTTTTCAAATTTTTCATGGCCCTTCATCGGGCCATGGACCACTTATCCTATAAGTTTCATGGCCAGGGGGCCACCAGAACTGCCCCAATCATCGAAATGGTCCCCGTTGGGCCATTTGAAGATCGGAACCGTATGATCAAACTCTACTTTCCTTGATCCGTTTGTCCCCAAACTTTGCATGACCCCTCATTGGGTCATGAGACACTTACACACCAAATTTGGTGGCCTAAGGGGTGTGGGGTCCGTCTCAAAGCCAAGATGGAGTCTTAGAGGGTTATTTTGAGAATTTAAAGAAACTTAAGGACAAATGGTCCAAGTCTAGGAAATAAACCTTAGCTCTCTCCCTCATATCTCCCACCATTCTCCAACAACAACAAATCCCTCTCCCTCATATCCTCCTCCATTCTCCAACAACAAATCTCTCTCCCTTATATCCTCCTTCATTCTCCAACAACAAACCCCTCTCATAACTCCCTCTTTACTACAACCACCAAAGAAAGAAAAGGGGAGAGCAAGAGAGAAAGGAGAAGAATGTGTGAGTGAAGAAAGAGCTTGGGTGGACCCTAGATCAAGGTGTGGCTCAACCTTTACAACTTCATACTTCTCCTCAAGGAGAAACTCTTTACCACTACCACAACAATCGTCCGTAGGTCGTCTAGGTAAGATCCCTCACCCCTTCTTCTTGAAATCCATGTATTAACAAGGGTTTGGCTTGGATCTCTAACATGCAAGTGCTTGCTCTAGGGATTCTGGCTGATCGACCTCAAAACCCCCATTCCTAGGTCGTTTTCCGAATCTCCAACAATCAGAAGGTGGAGACTATTGCTCTTAGGTGACCTAGCACCAATTTTAGTATGTGTTTAATGATTTTGGTTGCTTAAATGCTATGTTTGGAGGATCTAGAGAAGCCCTAGGACTTATATGTTTGTTAAAATTGTATGTTTAGCTCCCATATGATGTTGTTATTGCCTCTCACATGATTGTGTGTATGGACGATTATATGCTCATGCCTTGTTTGATTTACTCATATGATGTGCCCTATAACATGTATGATTCCTTGATTTTTTGTGTATTTTGGTTCTAAGGGAGATAGGAAGTGCTTAACTTTCTCACCAACCCACACCACACACACACACACCTTGTTCATGATATTATTAACTTTACATGTTAGTAGAAGTTTAAAATTTTATGTTGAGAAGCATGAGAAAATGATGTTGTTTATGTTAGATGATGCATTGATAGTTGACATGTTGTGGATCCCCTTCACCCTCTTGAGTTGGTCAGGAATATGATGAGAGACGGTAGTCCCATCGGTAGGACTACACTAGGGCTAGATCCGTGGGTTTGGCAGGGCGTGTTCGGGTGGCTGTAGTTCGACTACATGGGTCCCTTGTGCCCGGGGTCACTCGTCTCATACTCGTGCGGTCTAGCCTACTGTCTGACCAACCTTGTTGTTAACCCTATTTGCTCACCTATGTATGGAACCTGGAACACCTTACAACCATTGTAGCCTATTGATAACTAAACTTCAACTGGTCCACAGTCTCGTGAGCCGGGCATGATGGAATGAGACACAGTGTCCGAGCTGTCGGCCTACGCCGGGGTACCGCGCCTCCCCGTAGTGACTGCAAGCGATCCCTTTCTCTCGGCACTCCTCATATACTTGAAGTCAGGGATGAGGAACCCGACGGGATCACAGACCGCGGGGTCTCAGCCTCATGCGTTGATGGGGCCTTGGCTTCGCAACCAGTTTATGGCATTGATACATGGGGTGTATCAGATTCTTCAACCTGCTGGATGAATGGACTTAACTAATAACTCGGCTAACACGATCGCATTGCATCGCATTAGTTAGGGTGGCGACTCGGAAGTCGAGGTCGCTCTGAGAGAGTGTTGTCATATGCGATCGTTAGATGAAGTCGTTCGAGGGAGCATTGTGGCAAGGGCATGCATCATGTCATCCCGCATGTATGCTCATTTAATAAGAGTTGCTAGGTGTTGATGATTGACTGCTTTTCATTAAGTTCATATTACAATTGATGTCTGTTATAACTTAAGACTAATAGTACACACTGAGTTGATCACTCACTCTCACTCTGGGACGGTGTTTTAAAACATCAACCAGACTTTTTCATAAATGCAGGGGAGGTGGAGCAGGTGGAGCATGGCGATGCTACTCTCTACGAGGAGGAGTTGTCTACTTCCAACTGATACGCGGGACCTCACCGGACCCATAGACGAGCCGATGGATCGCTGAGCAGCGGGCTCAGTCATATTCTTTTTGGACTTGCTATTCTTTTGTGATTTTGTTGGGTGACGCCATGTGCGACCCCTTTATTCTTTTGGACATGTATATATGTATATCTTGATCTTTTTCATTTCAGTAGACTTATTTGGTTGTGCTTCATGTTCCAGGAATTTCCAGGCTGCGCATTGACTGGATTAATCGCATATTAATGAAAACCGGTCATAAGTGACCCCGGGAACTCGGGAGTTGAGTGTATACACGACCCCCAATTTTCAGGGTGTTACACCCACAATTAAAGTCTGACCCAAATCCGTGTGATCTGATACGCTCCCTAAGGGCGTGTTTGGGTAGCGGGATTAGAAGGGATTAGGTGGGATGGGATTCATTTGGTCCCATGCCAATTCCACTCCACGTTTGGAAGAATGGAAAAGCTTGGAATTAAATTAGATGGAATTACATTAGGTCCCGTGCCAATTTCACTCAATTTTAGCAAGTTATGTAGGTCCCACCATGATGTGTGGGCTATATCCACAGTCCACCCATTTTTTGAGATTATTTTAGAGCATGGGACAAAAAATCAAGTAAATCTAAAGCTCAAGTGGACCCCACCATTGAAAGTAACAGGGATTGAATACTTACCGTTGAAAACTTCTTTGTGGCCACATAAGTTTTGGATCTACCTCATTTTAAGCCCATGCCATAAAATGAGGTTACAAAACAAATGAACCATTTAGATATAACACATGTGTTATTCTAATTAATTTGAAATGATGGTGGATATGTCCATTCAATGTACCACCATATTACCGAACAATCCCTGCCATGGGTAATAATTATGTTTTTTTGAACCCTTCTAATCCCACCGCCCAAACACGCCCTAAAAAAACGGCACACGTGGCATGCGTGTGTCACAGATTAAACTATCTAGATAGTGGGACCCACTTTAAATGGTTTATAAATCAACAAATATGTGAACTAATGCCTTCGCTCGTCCATTAGTTGATATTTAATAGACGGTCAACATGAAAATAATCAATGGCTAGAATCAGTAGACAAATAATAAAAGAAAAATCCAGTGATTACAACCATTAAATTAATATATTTCCCGTTTATCACCTATCTGTAATTGCCATGATTTGGACGGATTAATTTAAGTTATATATATGCCACGTGGCACTGAAGTACAGCTATCCAGACGGATCGAATGGCGGGTCGTTCGTAAATATACTCCAAAAAATCACTACTTATCAGACTATCAGAACCATTGAATTTGTGGCCATCAAAATGGATGGATGAAACACGGTCATCTATACAAATTGTATGGGTAAGATCTTTCCTATCGATGTGATTTTTGGGATGTTATCCATTACAGTAGGTCCACGTTTTGTAAGGTCTGGATTGACGTAAATATATGCCACGTGTACGGTGGATAGATCACAACCATTTAAGAAACGGTGACGAACACATAGGCTCCATACCAGTCTCTCAAATCTCAATCAGGCCATGTGGCCTTTTCTTTCTCGAAAATTCAATCTCACCCATTTTTTGTTGAGTTATTTGATACTCCGGCTGTGTATGATACTTGATACACAGGCACTCAGAAATGGTAAATATGTCGCATATTAACCTACTTAAACCGGATATATTGTGTAATCCACTGTATTTAAGTTGTATCGTAAAAATCAAGTTGCTTTGACAATCCTAACCTCTGATTCATGGACTTTTTTCTTTTTTTTTTTCAAAATAAGTCCATTAGACATCTTTTCATTTCTAGCCGTCCAATAAATGTCCAGTAATCTTATGTTTTGATAACTAAATAAGAGTATTATTTTCACGAAATATGTAAACTTTTTCCCATAATTTGGACTGTTTAATTTGAATTATTTGTATGCCACGTAAGAAATTCCTTAGTAATTTCGACTTACCTGCGTGTCATCCATCACACCCGCCCAGAGTATTAAAGTATTTCTCTTTCTTCTAGATGTTTATAACGCATGAAGATGATTTTGAAACTGAGGGAAATATCGATACTCTGGCGGTGTACGACCGTCCATAAGCATGGACGTGATAATTATGTGCTTGGAACATATCTATCTTAATCTAAGCCGTCCAAATGGTGAAACTCACTTTATATGGGAGGGAAGCAAAACCTATCTTCCCATAATAGACACTTAATAAGATAAATACTACAACGGTCCACATTTAACTGAAAAAACCTGAACAGATTATTCTCTATATCTTTCAATCTGGAAGATATTTAGGTTGATGGTCAATCTACGGTGGGACATAACAAACTGATGGTTGGATTACTGAACCGTTGGGTCCATTTGTCCCAATTGAAAAATCATGCATATGATGCAAAGACTCCGGCCGTGTATCATATCACCTCTTTTTCCTACCATCAAATGGAATGTTGGAAGGTGTAGGTAGGCCATGCACGTGACTCGCTACAAGTCATTAGAAATTTGAAACCCTAGAAAAACCTAGGCCCTAGCTTCTTTGGCAATGGGCCCCACCCAAGCACCTTTTCTTTGTGGGGCCCACATGCACTTGTTTAAAGTATGCGAATGCATTAAAATTCAAACAAGGGGGGGACGTACCTGTCCCCTGGAGAACATGGCAATCGTAGTCACCACCTACTTGCTGTTGCATGAACTAGCTCAGTTCACACGTGCGAGAAACCCGAGCCGTTAAAAAGGCAAACTATCAATGTTTGATCTGGCCATGACCACTCATCGAAGGAGCGCTGCACGTGTATAACATTTGGGCCGTTAAAAGAATCGACCAACGGTAAATCCCAACTTACACCTACTGTAGTTGGAACAGGGAATGTGCTCCGTTGGATCTGCTTGGTGAACGGATGGATCCAGTACACGTGTGATACAGTGACGATTGCTCCTGCGATTAGTATTCTGATCACGCTTGCTCGAGTAATCTTCGAATTTCTCAACGCTTAGATGGTCATTCCTTCAGGTGTGGCAATGGCCCAGCCCGTTAGACAATGAAGGCCCAGGCCCAGGCCCGAAAAAGCCTAGCACGTTAGGCCCAAGACCGAATATGAAATGGCACATTTGTAGGAAGCACACGTGTGAAAATGAAGTTGGGTTAGGCCAGGCTGGGTCAGGTCAAATGAAATGAGCCCAAGCCTATCTAAAAAAGATCGAGTCATCCATTTTGGCCCAATCCCGGCCCATGACCCAAGCTAATAGACCCAAGCCCAACCCAAATCCAGGCCACGCTCGCTGGGTTGTGCTAGCTGCCCAGCCTGTTGCTAGCCCTAACCTCTAGAAAGGGGGTGCCATTAGGGGTGCACATCGAACCGGTAGAATCGTGGAACCGGACTGGAACTGACCAAACGGTCTGGTTTGGTCCGGTTTTAGAGTGCACCGTTCCGGTTCGGTTCGGTCCGTTTAGTTCGGTTCGGTTTCGTTTTGGGGGTATGTAGAACCGAACCAAACCGTGATCTGAACCGTGAATCCGATCCGTGGAACCGAACTTGGAACCGTGAGTTTATAATATATTTTAGTTGCATATTTTGACTCATGATTTATGATTTACAATACACCATTTGCTTGTTTTCATAAATGTATTTTTTCACACCATATACAATATCTAAACCATTCATCAAGTGGATCACAACACGAATGGACATGGGCTAAATTATAAAATAGAACTTGCAATTGGGCCGGATTATAAAAAGCTCAGAATCGTGGAACCGAACCAGTTTTCACAGTCCAGTTCCGGTTCGATTCTAGGGTACTAACGGTCCGGTTCCGGTTCCGAAAATCTTAGAACCGTAAGGAACGGTTCAGTTCCGGTTTCACCCTAGAACTGGACCGAACCGGACCGTGTGCACCCCTAGGTGCCATCCTTGCATGGAGATGGGTCAAGCCATGGGCCTGTAACCCGGTCCACCATCCGCCTCACTTGCCATGTCGGCTGGGTTGGGTCTGATAGTACGTAGGCTAGGATAAGCCCAACAATAGGTGGTCCACCCGAGATGTTGACATCGAAATGCAGATTACCTAACATCAAGCCACGGGCTCGAACCCGAGGTCGATTTTCATGTCCAAGCTAGATTTAACCCATGGGTAAATCCTGGCCCGGCGGGCTCGTTATGGGCTAAGTTGGGCTTGAGTTTAGGGCCTTTGGTTGCACCTAGGGTTGAAAGTTGCCAATTAATAAATGGGGTGGGCTTAAGGTCCAGTTTGATATTGTGGCCTGGGCCCCACTTATAGCCAACCTGGGTTAGGCTTAGGTCTGAATTTGAAAGGCCCGGTAATAAGCGGGTCGGGTCCAAGGCTCGCTTTGGGGGCTGTTTGGGTGCCACTTAAAAAATGAGTTGATGTCATTTTATTTAATTGTAATTATGTATTAAAGATCTTTTTCTTTTTTGGTAGGGATCGAAAAAATAACTAATGATTTAAGAGAATGGCACGCCCAATGCACGTGGAGATGGGTATTGACGTGGGCCCCACCATACTATAGTAGGGTGGCTGGTTTCACCCTCCATTGTATTTGAGTTAATAGCAATTATGTATTAGAAATTTAGTAAGGAAAATAAAAATGAGGTCGTCTGTATGAATTTTACAAAAAACCGACCTACTTAATTATAAGCTACCCTACTAGTTTAAGCAATTATAAATAGAGTACCTTACTATAAGTTGGGACTGGCCATGCAAGCAAAGGAGTCTGCGGCTTGGATGGGCCCCACAATGACATTTATGTGAAATCTACTTCAATCACCTAGCGTGTCATCAAATCGGGCCTTATAAAAATCAAGGGTCGTCCAAATGAATCTCACATACATATCATGTTGATTTTTTATTTTTTTGGCACACTTTGATGTGTATGTGAAATCCACTCTAACCATTAAATGTATAATCCTAGATTAGGCCCATGGCAAAAAAAAAAAAAAAAAGGTTTAATCCTAGATTAGGTAACAGGTAGTCTCCACCAAAAGATATAATTGAGAGAGACGTCTACCCTTGATTTTTATAGTACCCATCCTAATGATCATATAAAATACACTTCAACTATTAAATGCCACACCAAAATTTACACCCGAGGCCCAAATATCATGTGCATCGGTGATTCGAGTAGCGAGAGTTGCCATATATATTATTTCTAATGGAGCGATTGGATGACACTGATTTTTTACCCTGAGCCTAACACAAGGTGATAGGTCTAGTGGTTGGGGTGGATTTCACATAAACATCGTAGTGGGGCCATACGAGCTGCTGCCGACCCTTTTGCTGGCCGACACCATCTTCAATGGTAATGTACTCCCATGGTAATTACTTAAATAAATTAATAAGATAGCTTATTTAAACTTTTCGAAAAAGGTACCAAAATGTAAATTTTATAATAAGTAGGAAGCTTTTTGTAAAATTCCTTTTACTTGACTGTATAGCTAAAATGTGATGAAATCATTTTTTAAGTGACAACCAAACATGACCTAAAAATCACTATCCAAAAGCTCTTTCACAGTGGGCCAGCAACAGAACATGCTAACGTGGCTTTGTCCCAATCCAACGGACATGGATGTCCATGAAAATGTGGGAAATGGGTCTCCTAGTCCAGGAATGCCACGTGGTTAGACACCATTGGCCCACCCAATTGAGCATGAAAGGAATGTGACATAGCATGGATAAGATCATTTAAAAAAAATGTCCACATCACCAATTATTGAATGTGGACCACCTTAAAGGGCTGAGAAACTACTTAGCCATCTTTGTGTGTTCCCTGAACTTCGCCCTCACAAGGAGTTGTATGTGATCCTTATCAGTTGCCTCAGGACGTGGATGATATTATCTAGTGGGGTTCATGGTTTAGAGATCCACACCATTGATCCATTTGCCCCACCAAGGGTGTGGATCGTGCCCCAAAGTTTTCCTTTATTGGACGATCCTGGCTCCTCTATTGGTTGCCTGCATATCGACGGTTAAGATCAAAATGACATACAAGGATGGGAGATGACCATCTATAGTGAGGCCCATTAGATAAATGATCAGGATCAATAAAATGCCGGGCCCACCTTAAATGGGAGTATTTCATGAATGACTACTCTCTCTTGGGGTATTAGCCTATCTTTATATCTAGGTTCTCCTGTAAACTCATCAAATTTCACCACGTAATGATTCAAAGAAGGTCGATGTTAGTAGGAGTGAATTATCTATTACCAGGTTATATAACAACTTATTAGGTGTTATTCTAACCGTCTAGGGCCCACCTTGATGTATTTGTTGTATATTCACGTTGTCCATCTACCTTTTCATCTCATTGTAGGATGTTGTCTCAAACCTTAAGAAGATCCAAATGTCAAGTAGATCACACCATTAGAAACATAGATGAATAACCATTAAAAACTTTTCGTAGGCTATAAAATTTTTGGATGAAGTTAATATTTATATTTTCATGTCATCCAAGTCTTCTTGACATTATCAACGGGTTGGATGAAAAATAAACATTACGAAAAACCCTACAATAGCCCTTTAGAAATTTTAATGGTGAGGCACTTGATCGCCATTGTTTCTTGTAGTGTGGTTCACCCAAGATTTGAATCTACTCGTATTTTGGGACCACATCCTAAAATCAATTGGAGAAATGGATGAACGACATGGATATAGAAAACATCATCAAGATGGGCCCCACGGTAAGGGTAACACGGGTAACACGCAACTCCCATTGTTGGCAAGTGTAGTACCTAATCCGTGTCACTTTGGACTCCCATCTAGGTATTATCCTTGCCCACAACCACTTCCGTTGGAATATAGGATGAAATTTGATTGGATTGTATGCTGCTATAAAAATTGAATTTTATTAGAATATGTCCTTGACTAAACAACTTTCAAAACAGATGTACAGCTCCTACTAAAACTGGGGTCAAATGGCAGCAAGTGCAGTACCTTAGTTGGTTGATTGAGGATGTACTTGAGTGGGCTTTATCTTTATAGTAATCTTTCCTCCAATCAAAATCCGCCATGTCATGTTGGGATGAGAGATTCGCCTTGTTCATCTAGTTTGTCAGCTCATGCTAGGACATGAGCCTAAAAATAAGACAAATCCAAAACTCAAGTGGACCATGGGACATAAAACAATGAGATTGAATGTTCTAAGTTTAAACAATGGAAATTAAACACGGGATAATAAAAGTTACATATCAGGCTACTATTTTTGTGTTTTCAATTCACCCCTGTGGAAATAACCTTATGAATGGTCCGGATGGCATATAAACATTACGGTGGACCCCACAAAGGTTTCAACCGTAGGCATTTCCCTCACCACGTGACAACTAGCATGGTTGATTTGTATCTTCCTACCTGGGGGTATCAATGGGCCGGGCGCGGGCCTATAAATCAAAATTTTGGAATTGGGGCTGACGGCCCGGCCCGAAACAGTTCACTATTCGGGCCGAGACCTACTCAGGCCCGGCCAGTTGGCAGCCCGAATATTTAGGTAGGGAAAAGATAGTAAAACGGCGGTGCAACCCAAGTATGGTGGAGCCATCCTTCTGCTGTACACGTGGCCCTGAGGTGGGGATTAAATCTGGACAGTCCATCTAGTTGGTCTGATTTTGTATGGCATATGGTAAAAAAAACCAGACCTTTTGGATCATCACGGTCACCAATCACTCAACTGAGTTTCTACTGTCAACTACTTTTGTTTTCTACCGTTGAGTTGATGGCCACGTATTGGATAGATTGGATCGACCGATCAGGATTTATTTTCAAATATTTTTCATCCATACTGAGATCCCCTGTATGGACGGTCTTGATTGAAAATATATTGCCACGTGGATGAGACCAGTAAAACCTCTCTTTAAACGCTTCGGATCTCCTCAGTCAAAAGCTCCAGTGTGCGTTTGCCATGATTTACAAATTTGTGGCAACCATTACACCCAACACGTGGCATAAATCCATGCCAATCCAAACCATAAAAAAATTGTGGGCCCTGTTGCAGATGGACCATAGACCAAAATCCACTCTGACCAGACGATCTTAACCATCAGAATTGCCTCTTTGGATTGCTAACCACATCTGACCATTGATTGGATGATCACCCGTTCGGATGGTTAGGCCACAATTTTCATTGAAAATCTACGTTTCAGATTTCTCTGAGAGGGATGTGAAGATATGTATAATCAAATGATAGGTTATGGTGGTAAATGGGCCCGGCCGAGCTGGGCCATATGAAGAATTTCCACTTCTAGCCCATGAATGCAATGCCTGAGTCTAGGCCCAGACTAGTCTGTGAGGTAAACAAATTAGTTCTGGTCAGGTGTGGCCCACTAACCAAACACTCAAATACCATCTGATTTTTCCCTTCCACTTTGGACCACTAATTATTTTACTTTGAACCATCCACTTGGGAGGGCATTAATTGCATGGCTAGGTTAGCTTGATGAGTGTGATTTTAGAGATATGATCCATCCATAGTGGGACCTTCGATTTGGATGGTCTGGATGGTTATCCATCCATAGTGGGACCTTCGATTTGGATGGTCTGGATGGTTATCCATCAGTACCATGTGTGAACATAATCACACTATTTATTTATTTTATTTTTACAACGTCCCTAAAGCTTTTTAATGACAAGTGGGACGCCCCATTATCAATCAGGACCGTTCATTTAATAGTACAATTGGGATCAAGTCATGATCCAAGAATGACACCGATTGGATGACCCCAACACTATTAATTGGGCCAACTTGTTACAACCGTCTATCTTTTAAGCCATAGATCATATGTTTAAAATCATCAAACAAAGTTCTACTTTGGAATTATAAGCAATACAAAGTGAGATCCATCGGATAGATGTTCAAGATGATGATTAGACTTATTTTGTTTATCTGATCAATTACAACCGTCTAATTTTCCATACTATTGATCAGATGCACAGGATCATCCGATTAGTATGATTTTTACAATTAGTATGATTTTTACACTATGGCTCATCCTTAGTTGTATGAAAGAATGGAATGTTCAAATTGGCCATTGGGTATCTCAGGTGTCATTGAAGAGTTGTGAGGCCCACACAACTCGACCATCGACCTTATAGTACCATTTCCCATATATATATATATATATATATATATATATATATATATATATTATATATATATATATATAATATATATACACACACACACACACGTGTACGCGCGCGCTCAGCTACACACCGGTTCGCACGTCATTACGTCCGAACCTTCCTATCACCCGTCGGATAAAGTAGACGGTCTGGATGAAGACACTCTTAGCACGAGCTTGAGAAAGCGAGTTTCCTTCTCTCACACGCCTCTTCACCCTATTCTCTAACTCTCTGAAGGATGCGGCGGAAGCATTTTCACATAAAATTCTTCCGTTGGATGGGTCACACCAAGATGTTAGTGATAAATCCACGCTGTCCATACATTTTTAAAAATAATTTCATCGTATGAACCAAAAACAGAGGTAGATCAAAATCTCAAGTGGGCCACACAGTGTTGATTGATCTCTTCAATGGTAAGGGTTTAATCCCCACTGTAGCCCACATCTATCTTGGATCTGCCACATTTTTAGGCTAATAGCTTAAAATGATGAAAAAAATGGACGGAGGGTGTGGATAAGACCATAGAAAATATCATAGTGGCCACTTAAGGCTCCCGCTTGTTCCAGGCGAAGGTAGGATGCGATATGCATCCCTCACCTCCCTAATGACGGGTGCAGATTAGCTACTGATAGGTTGAGTAACCAGACTCCCTAATGAAGCGACGTCACCAAGTTCCGTGGGCCACACCATGATGTATGTTTTGTATCTACAACGCCCATCCATTTGGAGAGATCATATTATGCCATGATCCAAAGAATGAGTCAGATCCAAAGATCTAGTGGACCCCACCACAGAAAATAGTGGGGAGAGTGATGCCCACCATTAAAAAGTTCTAAGGGTCACAAAAGTTCTCGATCAAGCTAATATTTGTGTTTTCCCTTCTTTCATGTCTACGTTAACACATGAACAGATTGGATCTCAAATAAAAATTATGGACCTTTTGAAGGTTTCAACAGTGGGTGTCACTCTCACCACTGTTTTCTATGGTGGGGTCCACCCCGACCTTGGATCTACCTCATTCTTTGGAGCATATCCTAAAATGATCTCTCCAAATGTATGGACGGTGGAGATACAACACATACATCATGTGGGGCACACAGAACTTGGTGACGTCACTTCAGTAGCGAGTGTGGCTACTCAACCTTTGTCAGTATCCAATCCGCGTCAACTACTCAACCTTTGTCAGTATCCAATCCACATCAGCTACTCAACCTCCCCTAATGAGGCTCGCAATTTGCAAAGTTCCCTAGAAATCTAGGTGGGGCCCACCATGATGTTTGTGAGAATTCTATCCTGTTCATCCGTTTTCGGAGCTCAAGTCCTCATTTTAGGACTTGAAACCAAAAGTGAGCAAGATACAGTATTCAATTGAGCCTTACTGAAGGAAAAGGGGGTAGGGAAATTCCTACCGTTGAAAGCTCCTTGAGGTCGACGATGATGTTTACATGCCATCTATACCATTCATAACGTCATTCCTACTAGGATTAGCTGAGAACACAAATATTATCCTGATTCAAAACTTCTGTAACCTACGAATATTTCAACTATGTAAGTTCAATCTTCACGTTTTCGACCCACTTGAGTATTGGATTCGGCTCGTTTTTGTACGCATGTCCTAAAATGATCTCATAAAACGGATGGACAGATTGGATTTCTCAAAAACATCACGGTGGGTCCCACTTAGGTTTCCAGCGTAGGAACTTCCTACGAAAGGCTTTTACAGGAAATCCGCAACGTGATGTTTTCAAATGGGGATTTCCGCGAAAGCCTTTTGCGCGCTGGAAACCTAGGTGGGGCCCACCATAATATTTTTTTGAGAAATCTACCCCGTCCATCCATTTTTCCTTATCATTTTAGGAGTTTCAACACCTGGTTGAGGGTTCAAGTACCCATAGGTGGTGAAATCCCACTATGGTGTGAGTGTGTGGTGGTGTGTGTGCGTGTGTAAAAAAGAAGAAGAAAAGAAGCAACAGTGATAATGATTCTCACCGTTAAATATTTGTTAGGGCCCATCGTGATATTTATTTAACATCCAACTTGTAGATGAAGTCATACAGACCTGGATGATGGAAAATAAATAAATATCAGCTTGATCCAAAATTTTGGTAGCCCTAGGAAGTTTTTAATGGTGAGAGTTCAATCAACACTATGTGGCCTACTTGAGCTTTTGAACTACCTCAATTTTGGATTCATACCATAAAATTATATATTTTTAAAAATGTATGGACGGCGTGAATTTATCACTAACATCTTGGTGGGATCCACCTAGCATTCCAGTAGAAGAATTTTGATGTAGGACATGAAATTCAAGTATGATGTGCAAGAATTCAGGCTTAGATCATACCAATTGAGAAACAATTACACAAATTCCATATCCCACATGATAGTCCAAAATTCAATGAAAGGAGAATCTATGCGGGTCCAGGCCGACACAGGCTAGGGCTGGACCAATAAAAATTATAAGTCAAACAATGTCAAAGGGAAATAGAAATCAACCACACATGCGTAAGAATCAGTCCCTAATCCAAAGGATTCCCCAATTTCAATTCAAGGAACCCTAGGGTGAAAAAAAATGGGCAAATAAATTAGGGCTAATGCAAACTAAGGCTAGAGTTTAGAAATAAGAATGAAAAGAGAAAAACCAGAGGAAATCCTGACCCGGAGAAAGCTTTTGCGTGCAGATGGTGACCTGGAGCTAACGTACGTGCGCGAGTGAGCTGGCCGCACGTGTGATGGAAGTCTCTCTCCCCAAAGTGACACCTAAGCCTTGGTCGGCTGAGGGAGACCTCCAATCCCTCCAAGTTTGACGACGATCCGATGTAAAGTCAAGGCGTAGTGCTCCACCGAAGTTTCAACCCTCTTACAGGTCCAGATTATGGAAACTGGGTGTAGGGGGATGAATAGCTGCAAAAGCTGAAAATTTCAAAGCAATAATGGTGATAAAAGATGAGGTATATGGATGGGAGAGGGTAGGGACAAATGGGGATAGATGTGGCTTCACACCACGTAGTTAGCCCTTCGAAAAGGGAGGGTTTCGCGCCCACTTTTGAATTCTTCCACAGCTCACGAAGAGAGTAGAAAAATAAAGAAGGAATTTTTTTATTAAGCTTGAATGAATCAAAAGAACTACAAGGGGTGCTTATTTATAAGGAAAATCCTATACCCCAAAACTCGCACCATATGCGCAAACTATTACTTGGCAATGAAGTAAACTAAAATAAAAATCAATCAAAGAAATCTAAAGCGTTCATGATGTTCTAAATAACATAAATAAGCAAAACCTAAAATATGAAATCAATCCGACTAGTGAGTCATGATTATGAGATCCCATGATGGGCTTTTCTTGAATATCGGGCTCACTCTTTTAAATCAAAACTTCGTCTTTGAACTAGGAGACCTTCCCTGGACGTCGCCATCGAGCCAAATCGACGGTGGGGCCCTCATTCTCCCTGCTTAAGTGCGTAGGTAGGGCGGCGTGGTGCGCGTCATGTCCCCATTAATTCTCCCCGACTGTGAAGATATCGCCACTGGCGAAATAAAACTCTTGAATTGCTCCAGGATGTCAGGATCAAGTCTCTGAAGCTCTTCCTCAGTGAGCCATGTCCTGTCTGAATCTGGGCGTGACTTCCATTTAACCAGATACTTCTGAAACCCGCCGTCCGACGTGGATATTATTTGATGGTCCATAATATCCTTTATTTCCTCTCTAGGTATGGGAAGGGTATGTATGCGAGGTAGATGCTGATAAAATGGGTCGGGAAGGGTAGGTATGAGACGTAGTAGATAGGAAGATGGGTCAGGACAGGTAGGTATAGGAGGTAGAAGCTGGGAAAATGGGTCGGGACGGGTAGGTATGAGAGGTAGATGTTGAAAAGTGG